>JAQHUG010000193.1:3907692-3971027 GCA_028555095.1 Dicrostonyx torquatus | reverse complement strand
AATGGAAGGCTGGAGAGAAGGGAAGTGTGGCAGATGCCATGTTTCTCCAGCCCAAGATGGACTTTGGTTAGAATCTTTCCAGTAAGCCACGACCACGTGGTAATACACAGATTACTAGATATGGGTTAAAACTAATGGGCCAGGCAGTATTTAAATGAATACAGTTTTGTGTAATTATTTCGGGTATAGCTAGCTCTGCGGCCATGCAGCCGGCAGCCGGGCGTTGGGAACACAGCCCACCCGCACTGGGAGCTGGGTGGGACACAGCCCGTACCTCTTATTACAAGAGGGTAGAAAAACAAGCCGTGAAACATTTCAATATCAACCTGTGCCTTAAAATTATATCCATTAGTCACTAGTAATAATGAATTTATTATTATTAGATGATAACACTATCAAATTTTACCTAGAAGTCTATTCTTAGATTCTATTCTTTGATGAGAGAGCCTAATACACAATAGTATTGTATTTATTTGTATAATTTTTACGATCACCCTTCATTTTTCCTTCTTATTCTCTCTTTATATTTTATAAGCATATGTAAATTAGAGTTTTGATATAAATGTGCTGTATTCGACCTTAAGCAAGTACTTCTCCTGAGGTCTCGAGTGACCCTTTTAAATGCAGACACATGGCACACTAACCTTTTGATGAAATTATTCAGGCTTCCCTAATTTTGAACTATAATAAATTAACTTCCTTAGGGTCAATGTATTTCAGTTTTTGAATAGAAGTTATATGTGAAAGCCTGAAGCTATAATTACACAAATCTACTCTTGGAGATAAAAATAGTAAAGTCAGAAATAAGTGTGTTAGGGCTCACGAGAGGCTCACTGAAGGTAAAGCCACTTGTCGCCAAAACTTAGGACCTGAGTTCAACCCTAAATCCTACACAGTTGAAAGACTCAAGACTCTTTTAAGAAGTCTTCTGATCTCCATGAGCACTGTTTCGTGTATGCACACACACAAACACACACGAACACATGCATGCACACACACAATAAATACAAAATAGCAGAAAATAGTTAACTAAATTACACATGCATTTCTATCTAGGTTGAATAGATTTTTAATAAAAAGGTCAATATATGGCCATCTTTACATATTTGGTAGGTGCTATGTTCGTACTTGCAGTGGTTAAACAAAACCTATCCTTTCTTTTCTAGACCTGACCTTTACCTTAATAGAATCTAAATACTTGGACCAGGTATCCTCATATTTGGACTGTGTTAACATCATTTCCATTTCTAAATCCCCTGGTCAGCTTCAGACTACAAGAAGAGCATAATTTTGGGTTCCTTGAAGAAAAATAAATTCTGAGTTTGCCACTTGAAAGGGAAATCATAAATAACAAACATTTGACCCTGATTAACTAAAAGCTCAGAGAACATGGAGTACAGGCTCCGGAGTCTCTAAATGGCTCATTGTTGTTTGAGCTCTTGGGATTAGAGTTTTCATCTGTAAAAGGGGAGAATAGGTGACTAATCTCTAGGGCAGTACACCAGCAACAGAATTCTGCTTTAATGATATTTCCAAACCTTATAAAATCTGTGATACTGTCCTTATTTAAAAAATACTATTTTTTTCTGGATTTAAAGTTTATTCAGAAAATATTATTTATTAATCCTAAATTTGTCAACTCATGAAATAGTCAAAAAATAGGATGGAAGATACTATAGCTGTGTAACTCTAGACTACATCTCTGAATGATAATCATCTGGCACTGTGATTCAATTGCTCTATAGTCAAAAAGTGAGAAGCGGTATTATAAAACAAACGCTAAAAAGCATGATGTATGTGTTAGCTGCTCAAGACTGTGAAAATCACCTGAGAAAGCCAAAGCTAAAGCAAGTGTTATTTTGGTCCACAGCTTAGAAGGCTTCCATCTACAGTCACAGGGCTCTGTGTTGCTGGGCTGACAGACAAGTGGTATCATGGGAGGTTGTAGGTGAATCTGCTCATTTCATGGTAGCGGGAACGCAGAAGGAGACAATGAGGCCTGAAACAGGACACAACCCCCAGAGGCACTGACCCAGCCATCTGCATCCTCCAGTCCAGCTGCATCTTACAGTTCCCACCCTCTCCCCACAGTCCGCTTAGTTATGAAACCAGCAACTGATAAGACCAGTGGCTAAGTCACAGCCACCAGAATCCAATTACTCTGCAATGGTCCCCCCCTCTTAATACTGCACATTGCACTGGCAAATATGTCTTCCATACCCGAGTCTTTGAAGAAGCCATTTATCTAAATTATAACCAACTAACTGAAACTAACAGAATTTACATCGTCTATGTATTTGTATATTTTAATAGGTTGTTTAGCTTATTTTTTTAAGAAAATTAATCTCAACAAACCAGTATTGTCTATACACTCTACTTTAATGGCTACTTGACACCACCAATATCACCTTTCTTCTTCTGAGAGCAAGAGACCTTCTGAGTGACACTTTTACAGAATTGATAGTCAGTGTAAAAATGACAGCACAAGGACACTGAAGAGGCTCAAAGAATAAATACTGAAATGAAGAATAGATTTAACCTATACAAAGATAGCTTCATTCTTACAGAGAGAGGGCATATAAAATGACCTCATGAGGTTATTTTATGATTGGATTTCTTCTCATGAAAATTTGAAAATGAATTAGAAGTATAAATCTAAAAGTATGTATATAAATACATGGAATAAGTTATTTATTGAAATAAATGATTATTAACTGAAAACCAATATTTTTGTCTTATCTTTTTACATATCCAATGTAAAAGCCAAGGAGAGTCTGAGGCAGGAGGAACAGAAGTTGAAGGGCTATCTGAGTGACAGGAGGTAGAATAAATGTGTGTGTATGAACAAGGGGGCCTTGTTTCGACAGGCACTACTATGGAAGTGAAGACATTGGCTGGGCCTGGTGCTGCTCACCTCTAATCCCAGCCCTATGGGGGCAAAGGCAAGAGGATCTGTCAGTTTAAAGCCAGCCTATAAAATGAGCTGAAGGACAGACAAGGCTGTCGCACGAGGAAAACCTTGTCTCAACAAGCAAACAAACAAAAACAAAAGGAAAGAAAAAGGCAGAAATGATGTGACTGGGGAAGAGGAAGAGGAATGGGAAAGTTTATCCCTTATTTCTTGGAAAAAACCTTTTTCATACACTGTATTGTGATCCTGTTTCCCCTCCCTCAATTCCTTTCAGATCTTCCTCACTCACCCAACATTTTGTTTTTTCTCTTAAAAAAAAGTGAAAGAAACATACCTATACCTACACATAAATTCCACAGAAACAGAAACCAATTTACACAAACATAAGACCAATAAGATAAAAAACAATACCAAAAATAAACAAACAAAAGGAGAAGAAAATGTCTACAAAGACAACTATGAGAGTGCTTTGTGTGCTGGCGACCTGCTGCTAGGCGTCTCAACTGCTAAATCTGACAGGAGCTGTGATCACCTGCACAATGTCATTGGCCTTCGAAACATCGGCAATTGCTTCATCTCCTCAGATGTGCAGATTAAAACCCACAAGACACACGGAAATACTCCAGTCAGTAATTGGAATAGCTACTTTACACTAGTTATACCTTGAACACAATTTTAAAAATTCTTACTCTTTCTCATGCATGCCAGACCTGCTAGACTTTAGATGTTAAAAATTATAACTTTTATATCTTCAGAATACTTCCTTACAGAGTTCTGACAATGTCTCCCAAAGCTAAATCGACCCAGAGACTTCACACTCCATTTTCAGTGTATCTCTTACCATCTTTCTGGATCTTCTGAGATCCACATCTCTTCTGAATTGTTGTTTGAAATATCAAGTAAGCTTTGGAAATAAAAATCTACATAATCTTTTGCCTTACTAGTACTTTTTTTTAGTCTATTAAATATATTTTTCTCTGTGATAGTATTTTTTGTTATTGTTATTCTCTTTATGTATATATGTATATACATATATACATACATACAAACACATATATGTATATATATAAAATCAATGAAAATTCAGTTACCTCAAACTGTCTAATGAGTTTCCCTGTGTATATATATACACACACACACACACACACACACACACACACACAGAAATAGTTTGTGATTTCTCCAAATCCAACACACTCTTTTTACATTGGCACATGAGAGCCTTAAAAGGGCAAAAAAAGGAATAACCTGGTCCCATGCTGTTATCTCTAGCCCCAGATTTCCTTTTACTTCTCAAAGTGCTAATCATTAATTCACAGGGCCAGCACTGAAGCAGTTTCAACTGTGTGAGCACTGCGCCTAACCTCTAGGGATGGAGTGGGGACTGAAGGAGCCTCGGGAGAGACACACAGACTGAAGAGTCACAGGCATTAAAAGAATGTGTAACCTGCAGCTAAGACAAATACTTCAAAGAAGTGCCACAAGCTGGGGGAGCGGACAAGAGGAATAGCAACACTCTACCACGTTTCCCTCTATTTCCACCAGCCAAATTCAGCCTAGAAATACAGACCTTAAGTTTCTGATTCTGAAAAAGCACTATATAGATATGTGCATCACGTGTCCTAACTTTTTGATGACTGATTAAATTACTGGAATTTTTCTGCTGGCATTTTATTGGATGCTTTTTGTCTCATGCATCTGTTCTACCCCAGGAAACATTCTCAGAATCAGGCATCTTCAGCCTTTGCTGCATCTGGAATCATCTAGTGTGCCTCACCAAGGTTGGGCTCCACCCTAGAGATTTTTATTTAATTGCTGCAGTGTAGAATCAAAATTTTATAACCCTAACATGCTGCTGAGATTGAGAAGCACTGTTCTCTGAAGCGCTTTCTAGAAATGCCAGAACTGCATAATGAAATAAGGAGGTTCACTGGGTTACACTATGGAAGACAGACTAATAAAGAATCTGGATAGATATATGCTATTCATGGGTAGCTTTTCATTTACGCATGTTCTTGCTCCTAATTTTCCATAATTCAGTATATCACATTAGTTTATATATATAGGATAATCAAATAAAACTGTAGAAAATCAATTTGAATATAATCATTTTAGAGAGTATATGAAGAAAGATGCTTTTTGAGAATTATTTTAAATGGTGAAAAGGAGAAACTATCAACACAGAATTGATCAACCAAATAGTGTGTGTACATATATATTGGCATATCATTAAAAACAACAATGCTGTTCCCTATATTCTGAATGAAAGATTAGGATATATTGTTAAATGATAATAATAAAAAGACCAGAATTTTAACAATTTGAACAAAATGATTTCTCTCATGTGCCTGCATATGTTCACAAAAATGTACATACATAAAAACACTTGAAATGTGGCTTATGCATGCAAAGAGGACCATGTACTCAGTAAGCACCACTTTTGTGCAGAATCTGATTGGCGTGCAGATATGAATTTTTAACACATCTACTTGTATATTGATTAGGTGCTTCAAAGGCACAAATTTCTTACTTGAAGAACTTGGGAACTTGTCTTCACAATCTCTGTGGCATCTGCTAACTTTTAACTGCATAAAAAATAAGAAGAATTTTCTATGACTTCACCAGTGAAGCAAGTGTAGAATTTTGTAAAATCCTGTGTGATTTTTAGTTGCAAAAAATCGTCCAAGAGGAAATTTATAACCACGTTCTATTTACCTGGCAATTGAAATGCTATTTTCAAATGATGAATGGCCCTTGAGTTTTACTATTATACTGCAGTTTTCTGATGGTAATGCCAAAATATTCCCTTTTAAAATGGTTGATAAACTTCAAAATGAAAGTACATACTATTACTTGGTATATACTCAGAATCTTAGGGAATGTAATTTGTCTAACAATTAAATACTATACTTCAGTGCCATTAAATGGTGTACCGCTTCATATAGGTAATAAAAAATGACCTAGCAGATACTCACATGCCCAGGTTCACAGTATTAACTGCACACCCTTTTGAAATTCAAAGAATGTTGCCTTAACAATCAATTAATGTCATCTTTTATTTACCAAAAACTAAATTTTCACTTTGAATTCACTGTGACTGTTTCTTCTTCACAGGATACACTAATCCATATTCAACACTGAGTTTTATTATGTTATGCAGTTAGTTGCAATAATTTTACAAACCATTGCACAACATTGTAGCAGTAACAAGTAAAAAAAACTGAATCAGTAGGGTCTAAATGTCTTTATCTTTCAGAGAAACTCTATTGGTTAAAATAGAAGATTCTAAAAATAGGGGTAAGATACTACAAAATACAGAGGAATATCATTATCAACTTCTCACCATCTTAAAAAATCTATGCAGGAAAAGCAAATTATTATTGTCATTTATTTATTTAAAAATTTATTCTGTCTTATTTCTCTACCTATAATCATTTCAGATACTGCTAGTTTTTAATGCTGCTATCTTGGGAAGACAATACAGCACAATAAAAAGGGCAGTGCTTCAGATCTAAACAGGCTTAAAGTATATATTTATTTTTCAATTAATTCGGTATTTTAAAAATACAATGTTTTTACCCTTTGAAATAAATTTAATAATGGCACACATGCAACATATATGCCAACAACAATGTCTATGAGCTGTTGTTGTTAAAATGGTATTTAACACGATATCTTGTTCTCATAAGTGATAAATTGAAATGTATGTATGTATGTAGTTAAAACCCGTATCATGAAGGTCATAAATGTAACCAGGCTGATACCTGCTTAATAAAAAATATTTAGATGGGGCAGGGCGGTGGTGGTACACACCTTTAATCCCAGCCCTCAGGAGGCAGAGGCAGGCGAATCTCGATGGGTTTGAGACCAGTTTGGTCTACAGAGCTAGTTCCAGGGCAGCTTGGGTTGTTACACAGAGAAACCCTGTCTCAAAAATAATCATATATACATATATATGCATGCATGTATGTGTGTGTATGTGTGTGTATTAAATTTGAGTTCTGTAAGAGGTGTGCTCATTAAATTATTTGAGGAACATCAACCCATTCTTGGAGTGACAACAGCACTTGGTCTCGAATTCTGGTAAGGAATCAGAGAATACTTCAGGTGTGTTAGTACAATGTGGAGGAGCCAAAGTTGTAGACATCAAAAAGAGCAAAAAAATCATCCATCTTTGCCGCTATATTAGTGCATTTCTCAACTCTCAACAGTGACGTTTCTTTGGTTAATGTAGACACCACTGGAAAGCTATAGAAAGTTAGAAAGTAAGTGTCTGTAGGGTGCTCAGCCATAAACGGCATATCTTTATCAACCCATCCCCAACAACAAAGGATCCCCATGCACAAGGGTGTGGGAAAGGCTGTAAGAGCTGGAGAGCAGGGAAGACTGGGGCAAAACAGTGTTTTCTGGTCGTGCCATGCCTGCTGCATTACCAAACCTGCAGCAGCCATTATGTGTGCAAGATCGACTTCTAGCATGGAGAGAGACAGGGTTCATGAACCTCCACCACTGCCTGAGAAACATATGGAAAGCTGATGGCTTCTCGGGAAAGGAGTCAGTTTTCTTGCCAGTGGGCTGTGCTCCACTGAAAGGCTCCACATGCAAAAATACGGTATATACATACATACATATATATATATATGACTCGAAGTTTGGGCGGTAGAGACAAGGAGGTAGATTTGGAAGGAGTTAAGGGGGAGTAAGATTTGAGGGTGAATATGGTCAGAAGACACTGTACAAAATTGTCAAAGAATTAATAAAAAGTGTTTTTAAAGGTTACACTTTGCATGTGACTTTTAAAGCTGTGTTTGAAATATGCTACAGCTTTTATACTTGGAGATATTGGGTCTTTAAATCTGAACCTATTATGTAAAACCACAATGGGAGATATTTTAATAGCTAAATAAGAAAAAGGCTTCAAAAGAAGAAAGCTCTTTAGACTTTAATCATATAAAGTCCATATCTAAATCAATTGAATTAATTAGATACTACCAACCCACTAACTAACTGATTAATCACACAACAGAAACTATGGTTCCTATAACTATATACCACATGTATGACCTCTAAAGGCTAGACAAATATGTATAAAATAATAGCACAGGTTTAGACAAGAAAATGGCTAATAACTACACTCAGAATCACCCAGACTTATTCTTAATTTTCAAAGTTTTGACAAAGTCTTGGCATTGCTTTCATCTTAACTAAACTTTCCTACTCCAGTAGCATCATACAGTAATCTAGACATTCACTTAGAAAGTTGGACCACTTTAGAGACTTACATCTTCTTACAAATCCCTCACCAAGACTTTGTGCTTTTATGTTAATAAGCAAGACTGTTGTAAGACTTTTTTCTCTGCATACCAAAGGTTTACATACCACAACAAACAAATAGCCCACCTTAATAAACACTGATTATCTATTACAGTGCTTTTCCTCCATTGCACTTATATTTAATTACCTGCTTTGCAGACTTTTAATGACTATTTGCCCCACTGGAATTCTCCCTACAAATCCTAATTCAAATAAAAAAAAAAACAACAGCACTTATATATGCCTCGCCCTCTCCTGTTTCTTTCCCCATAAACACTATTTTAAATCTGCGTTTAACAAGTAAGAGGTGGGGCTACGACCTAGACATGAGCACATTAATTTTATTATATTTACAGACAGGGAGCAGAGCAATAGCTGGATTAGCTCAGACACAAGCATTTTTAATTATTCAAATTGATCTCATCTTTAAGGGGTTAGATGGGAGGCAGATTCTTTACTCTGTAGACATCAATCCCAATGCTTTAGCTTCCCAAATATTGAGAACGGTGAACAGTGTTTACCACCACACTAGCTCCTTGACTGTTGAGAAGTATGACCATCCCAAAATAAAAGATAGCAAGGAAAACACCAAAAAGAACATGCTAATCTTCTTAAAGTTATAAGAAAGCACCATATTCCAGTCTTCAGTAAGCGATTAATCACACTTTGTCACAGACCCCCATGAGCACTCATTAGGAGTCTACAAGACAACAACATTTCACAAACCAAGACAGGCTACACAGTACCTTCCTTGGGGATCTCAGCCTTGAATATAACACATTAGGGTAAGAAGAGGTGTGCTATGATAAAGGCAACACTCCCAAAGATTTCCAGTAATACTTTTATTTGCATAAAACAGATGAAAGAGTAAAATACAGCAATGGGGCAAGTCCTTATTTTTCATTGATGTCCTCAGTGATGACTTCAGTGCCACAAACTTTATATAGCTCTACATTCCTATACAGGAACTAGCCCAAGAATGACGCCGTGCAGATAACTCAACTACACTGGGTCAATGAGGTCTATTTCCTGTGGAAGACCAGATGCAAACAGCTTTCTTTGTGACTAATATCTCTTCAGCTACAGTCTATCAATGGTTTGTAGAACACTAAAAATATTAGATGTGTTTTCTATCCTTATTATTAGAAGCCTTAACCTAGTTCTCAACTATTTAATATGCAGATGATCAAGTTAATCCAATAATAAAATAAACCATATCAATTATGAACTGCATTTAACCTGACAAAATTCGGTTCAATAAACACTTTAGCATAAAATTGGAGGCAGTAAAAGAATACAAGGCAGGGGAAGGCAGTTGAGAAAGGTCTTCTATTGAGAATATAAGTAGATGATTAACTAATTAACAAACTTGAAGAGAAGATCAGAATCAATTTCCCTTGCCTACACCAAAAGCATATCAAAATAGGTAGGACTCTGTATGAGGAAGTTCTGCAATCATTCAATCTTGGAGGCACCAGAGGTGAGGCCAGAAAGAAGAGGCTAGAGATGCAAACTCATATCTCACCTACACAGCATCCTAATGTCCAGGATTTACAAAACACGGCGTAGTGTTTTATAAGGGGAGTTATCTGAGCAGAACATCATCTTCTAAAGTGAAACCATTATTAGGAAGAAATAATAATTACCTTTTTGTTTGAGATAAACCAGTAATTTTTTCATAAACAGCAGGCACTACTCCTCCTTTTGATCTTGTTAGCAAGGAAAACGATAATGACAAGTATTTTATGACCAAATACAAATAAAAAGGAAACACTGATTTAATTCTGCAAGCAGGATCACTCGATATTGGCTACTGAAGCTATAGAAATCAACAGGAGAACACAGACACACGAAAGAGACTGTGCTCTTATAAGAACCAGGGTGAGGTTTACTCCTGTTTGTCAACAAACCGGATCTGGAATCAATTAACAGGTAAGCCTTACCTGTAACAGATTTTCTTGATCAGTTCATTTGGGGGCAGGCAGCATTTCTCTAGTGGCCAGATTAAAGGTCCTAGAGAAAAAAGCTCTGCTTTCGGCCTCATTGTCTTTGCTCCTTTGTAAGTGCATCTACCCCATTTGTGAATTCATCTAACCCTATTGCGGATGCCATTGCTGGTGCTGCAACACTTCACTGGTACAAGAACTCTGATTCTTGAAGCTTCCAAAGCAGACTGTGGACCAGTTACTTTCCAGGAATCCTCCAGGTCTTCAGTACCAAGTTGGGTCTGCCGTGGCATGCAGCCTCAAGAACTGAATGGCTATCAGCGTCACAGCCTCTCCAAGATAAATACAAACATTATTGGATTCAAATCGTATAATGTGAGATAATCTAATAAATCTCCATTTAATGGGCATAAATTCATTCTATCTGTCCTTCCTCTAGAGAACTCTAATACGGCTTCATTTGTACACAAGTACCTTTGAAATGCATTAGTTCGCACAATTAACATTTTCTAAGATCTGAACTCTATCTACATGAGATCACATTTTCTATTTAATTATTTGTTAAAGAATCTTTTTCACACTACATGCATTATGGGATTTTGGGGTAGGGGTCTTTTTCTTAAGGATAAATGTGCCTTAAAATTTGGGATATTATTTAGACATATTACAAAAATTGTTTGGCATTTCCATTGCACTCTCGCGCGCACAATGTTTTGAGACAGGGTTTCTCTGTATAACAGCCCTAGCTGTCCTGGAACTCACTTTGTAGACGAGGCTGCCCTTGAACTTACAGAGATCCACCTACCTGACTCCCTAGTGCTGGGATTAAAGGCATGCGTCACCACCACCTGGCCTCCATGCTTTCTCTCTTAATAACAATTTTTTTTTTTTGGTTTTTCGAGACAGGATTTCTCTGTGGCTTTGGAGCCTGTCCTGGAACTAGCTCTTGTAGACCAGGCTGGTCTCGAACTCACAGAGATCCGCCTGCCTCTGCCTCCCGAGTGCTGGGATTAAAGGTGTGCGCCACCACCGCTCGGCCTAACAAATCTTATATGCTACACTATACTGAGGAATTAAATTGACTGTGTAAATACAAACTGACTTGTGTTTTACCAGTTTTTCTACTAACATCTTTTTACTATTTTAGGACCAATTCAAAATCTCACATTGCATGCAATGACACAGATATTTCAACTAAGTATATTTAGTTGAACTGATCTTGTCTTAATGACTCATGTTCCAGTATTACAAACATACTTTATATTAAGCCATAATTTACTCTTTCCATCAAGGCTTGTTTGAATGAGTTGTACCCTTGAATGTTATGATAATGGGTTACAAAAGATTAGAAATACAAGTATACACTCATCTTCATCATGGCATACTGTCTGTATCCTTCCTGGTGGTGAAATATTCTGATCCTAAGAGTTGATCAATGATCATGGCAAGGCTACCATGGTTCTCATTGATGCTATTATGCTACCACCCATCAATTTTGACTTTCTAGGTACAAGATCCGTCTGCAAATTTGTAAGTTTTGTTCTTAGATTTGATGGATATTTTGACAGTACCACACATCCCTTTCATCCTTAATTTTCTCTTGGATTGACTACCACTGTAGTCTTTGGATTTGCTTTCCAACCATCACTTTCTAACCTTGTCCTCAACTGTGACTTCTGATCCTTACAGAATAAATATGCCACCGTGTTACATGGAGCATGGGCTCTTTGTTCCGGCCTCCTGGCTAGCTTACACCTGAAATAATCACACAGAAACTGTATTAATTAAAACACTGCTTGGCCATTAGCTCTAGCCTCCTATTGGCTAACTCTCACATCTTGATTTAACCCATTTCTATTAATCTGTGTTCACCACAAGGTTGTAGCTTGCCAGGAACGATTTAGCATGTCTGACCTGGCGTCTCCATGGGGGCTCTCTGACTCTGCTTTCTTCCTCCCAGAATTCAGTTCTGTCTTCTCAGCCTACCTAAATTCTATCCTATTAGGCCAAGCAGTTTCTTTATTGATTAACCAATTAAAGCAATACATAAACAGAAGGACTTCCTACACACCAACACAGGACTCTATCATTAATTTTACTAGAATCTTTAGTTCCTAACCCCTTGTCCAATAATTTTATTGGGATGCTAATGGGCACCTCAAACTCAATCTATCAAAACCGGATTCATAATATTTTCACACATATGTCATCCTGGCCTCCCTATTTCCTGCACTAATCCTTAAAACACATTTTCTAGAGTCAGTCAAGGTCAAAACAGTTTCACTCCCTTGATATTGACCTGACCTTGTTTCAGTCAGTGTCACTTCCAATCAATAGAGCATTTATGGAACTATCCATTAGTTTTATTAATTTGTCCCCACCCATTTCTTTTCAGTGTTGTTGTCACTATTACCACCAACCATACTGGTGTTTACACCTTGTAAAACAATATAAACAAAAAAATTGTATAACAAATATAACATACTGCCAGACTGCCTGTCTGTCCTCCATATTCCTCCTCCTCTACACGCTGGACACATGGCTACAGTTTATCTTCCTAAAGCCCATGTTCAACCATGTCATTGTTTTTCTCAAATCCTTTGCTGCATTCTTAATTCTTGTCTCACTTCTTCTTCTGCCTAAGAGCAAAAGGCCTTCACTTAAATCCTTACCTGGCCACAGTTAGATTTTCCAGATCTTCCTTTAGTTTCTTTTACATGCTGTAAACAAAACAGACTCCTTGCTGTTTTCCTGTAAGTCTTCACTCATCTCTTCACTGAGTCTCTTTCCAGTGTATAAAGGTGGCCTTCCGTGCTCCAATCCTAATCCTTCTTCACTATTGAAAGCCAGTTCTTGCATACAAGGCAACTTCTAGATTCCTCATCTGAAAATAACTCTTTGGCTTACCCCTCATGTTTTAGGTATATTTCTATTATTTGATGCATCACGTTTTTACCCTGATTTTAAGTTAATTCTGTAGGATTCTCATCTTCCATACAAATGACTTCAAACTGCTTGTAATAGCTGTCTGATGCAACTTCTGATACCCTAAAGAAAGTCACCCTGGTATTGTAGGTGCTATACTGTCTTCTTTCTAAGAAATCTTGAAAGGGTCAAAATAGATAGGTGAACCTATACCCCCAACCTGCTTTGGCCTTTCCTGGAACTAACCCCACCCAGATGTTTACTCACATTCTCTTTATGGCTTCTTTTCTCATTAGTCTAAGTTGTGTGAAGCCATGTGTGGGTGAATCATCTGACTGCAGGTGCTTGGGGGCAAATACCTATTTCTAGAAATTTACTCCACTGCAGCAACACAGTCAGTCACCTGCCAGATTCTACTGTTGTCAATTTTCAACTGTAAATGTTGATTTTCTCAAAATCATTTTCATTTATTTTGATTGATTATGCAACAATCCATTCTACACAGTACTTCAGCCCAAAAGCATCAATAATTCCATGACTCTACTTTCTCACTTAGAATCCCTAGAAACAAGCACATCATGGCCTCTTAGTACATCTTCCCTTTCGGCGTGTCCTAATCCACTTGACCAATTGTCAGCTCTGGTTAAAGACAACTATATACTTGACCTATACATAAGCACCCACAGCTAAACTTCACTGATGAAGACAAAATAAAACATGGGGCTGGGAAGACCACTCAATGGGTAGGGGCACTTGCTCTTCAACCTTAAGGGTCTAAGTTCAAATACATACATGTGCCTATAAGGCCAGCACTGTGTAAGGTATAAGGAGATGGACCTTTGGAGTTTGCTGGCTAGTCTGTCCAGCTGAAAGGACCAACTCCAGGTTCAATAAGAAACCCCAATCTCAAGAGAATAAAACAGAGATATAGAGCAGGTCAACCCACACCCTTCTCTGTTCTTCACACATGAAATGAGCATGCATACATACCCCTTCCATGTGTCTATATAAAACACAAACACATACACCATATGCAATATATACATAGTGAAATTAAAAGTGTGGTCTCAAGCCTCAAATAAGTCCTTAGTATTTCCGACAACTCAATTCATCTACTCATTGTCTGGAGCTACTGTTTCTTATTGGCCTCTTTCTACTGTGACATGTGTTCACATTGGCCTCAGACTGTCATATTGTTTGGAGGAGAAAACAAATCAAAAGAGAATTCTCCCAGATTTCACAACCTCTGTATCTACCACTTTTTCTTGAGATACAAACAGCCTTCTTCCAAGAATATACAAACATCCCTGTAGCCCACACTCTTCATTCTGTTGAAGCTTACCCCTCTTACTTATGCAAGAATTTCAGTCCTGAAATTATTCCTACTCCTGCACGTCAACAAAATATTTTTAAACTTTTAATAAACCTATTCCCAATAGTGCATAAACTTTTGATTTAATTTATCTTTAAAAACACATGGACTCTAAGTGATACTCCATGTTTTATTCTACTTACATCAAAATTCTTCAAAAGAAAAAACCATCTTTGTATTTTCCCCTCTCTGTTTAGCCCAGTCCTGCCATGTTTTATTTTATTTTACTCTTTAAGTTTTGGATGACTGGCTCCCACACTGTGTAATGAAAAACAAACTCTCAGCTGATACCTTAGTTCTTATGCCCCCAAATCAAGCCCTGGTCTGACTGGGCTTCCTCTGTACACACCATCACAGGAAAGAGCACAGCAATCGTCAAGATGCTCAGACTTCTAAGGGATGCAGAAGTGACTTCTTTTATTCACCCTAATCTAACCTAAGAAGATCTTGTTGGCTCTACTTTTCAAATGCATCTTATATTCAATTTTTATGTGTCACCGTATCCTTGGTCCTGCTGGGTCTTGAGCTACAGTGACTTCTAGAATAGAGTCCTTAACAATCCAGTCTCTTCCTGTCCTTGCTGGACCTCTCAATGTATGTTTGTTATACAGAATCTTGTCTCTCCAGATTCCATCTTCGGTATGGTTTCTATTGCTGTAAAGACACAACGACCACAGTGACTCTTACAAAAGAAAACATTTAACTGGGGTGGCTTGTTTACATTTCAGAGGTTTGGTTCATTATCATCATGGTAGGACATGGCGGCATGCTGGCAGACATTGTGCTGGAGAAGTAGCTGTGAGTCCTACATCCTGCACTCAAAGAAGTGGACTAAGCGACACACTGTGTGGAGCTTGAGTAAAAGAGACCTTAAAGCCTGCACTCACAGTGACACACTTCCTCCAATAAGGTCACAGTTACTTCAACAAGGCCACACCTCCCAATAGTGCCAATCCTTTGGGGGGTACTTTTTTTTCAAACCACCACACTATCCCACATTGATTTTTTATGGTTTTGGACATAATCCATAGCCGAAAGTTTTGCTTCACGAAGACTTACACAATCTTCCCTCGTTTTCTCCAGCCCTTTCTTTCTCTCTAGCTCCCTGAACTTTTATCCCATAGGCTCATGCAACTCGGCACAAGTACACACTGTGACATTGTCCCTAACTGTTCCCTCTGCCTGAAATTCTTTTCTAATGTTAGAATTATTTATTTCTCTCTTTTATTCAGGGTTCTAACTTAACTATGCCCTCCTTAGGGAGAGCCACCTGATTGTCCTATCTGAAATTGCAACTTTATCATTCTTGACTTTCCTGTTCTGCTACCCTCCCTATTTATATACCCTTACTTGAGGTGAAGCCATGCAACTAATCAATAATAATAATAATAATAATAATAATAATAATAATAATAATAATAATAAATGCTTTAAAAGTGCTTGTGTACCAGGCCCTTCTTTGAGCACTTTGAATATATTAACTCAACAGTCCTATACTGTACTTGTATTATTTCCACATCACATATGGAGACCCTGAAATCACAGAGAGGTTAAAAATCTAACATGGTGAATGGCAGAATGATAATGTAGTTCCATACTCAAATTTTAAGATGTATACTCTTACTAACTCACCGTGTTACTTGAGACACACTTGCTCCACCAGAATCTAAGCTGCAGGAGGGTAGGACTCGGGGAGCCATTACTGTACTGTCACCGAAACCATGGACACTCATAGGTACTGGCTGGAGATGGAGAAGTTAAGATGTCCCTTTTGGATTCCCCCAACCTCACCACCCTAATCAGTAGATTCTAACATTAGCTAATTCAAGCAATTATTTCATTGCCTACATAGATCAGAATAAATAGGCTTCATGTGAAACCAGAAACCCTTTAGATGATATGTCATTAAAAAAAACTTTTGCATTGACAAGATATTTAAAACACTTACATCATGACTTGTCACTATTCTAGAAAGATTGTTAACAAATTAATACTATTAAGTCACCTTAGTATTACACCAAGTTAGAATGAATTCTTAGATATAGAAATACAAAAGGGTTTAAACGACCCATTAGCCACTGCAAAAAGAACAGGCAGTGGGTTTTTTGAAGGAACCTAAAGAAGTAAATTTTAGGACTGGTAGGACAATGGGCTTAGCTCTAGGGTCTGCTAGAAAACACTCCCTCAGACACTCCAATTCAGTGGTTCTCAATCTTCCTAATGTTGTGACCCTGTAACACAGTTTCTCATGTTGTGGTGACCCTCCAACCATAAAATTATTTTCACTGATAGTACAGTAGCCATTTTGCTACTGTTATATATCATAATGTAAATATCTATGTTTTCCAATGGGCTTAGGTGACCCATGTAAAAGGGTCATCAGTCATTCAACAACACAACGGGGTCAAGACCCACAGGTTGAGTGAGACCCACTACTCCAATCTGAGAAATAGTATTTTTGAATGCTAGTGACATTTGTTGGCTTTTTCTGGAAGTACATTAACTATTAGGCTGAAACGGTATCCCTGGAACCCATTAGACTTTCCTAAGAACTAGCCTACATTATTTTTTTTAAAAAAAAATCTTTGCCCTAGAAGCAAACAAACAGAAACCATCCAGTTTGTTTAAATATCACCATTACTAACCTTTCCCTCCACACTCTTTATTTTTATTTGTCAAATGACTTAGTTCTTATTAAATATCTAAAACTGTCTGTGTGCTATAAATACTAACTCATGCCATCCTCCAAACACTTCTGTGAGTAGTGTTAGCTCAAGGATAGAAAAGCTGGATGGTCTTCTGTTACATCACCCCATGTTCCCACTGGAGGAGGCAGCAGAAAATCCACGGTGCAGCAGTTAGAAGTGCTCCTGAATGAAGAAGGCTCACAGGTGCTTGAATAGAAGGGGTATGAACAACTGGGTAATAGATCAGGCCACCTACACTGGGCAGGTTTATTCCATAAAGCTGGTTGCTGCATCCGGGAACAACATCCAGGTCTGTTTAGAGGGAAGGCAGACTATCTCACATGCCAAATAGACTGATTTGTTCTGGAGCACCTTAACCATAGTCGGAGAGAAAATGAAGGCAAAGATGAAAACTATAAGCATCAAGATTGGGAAAATACAAAGAATAAGCTTGGATAGGAAACGTTATACATACATATGTGACCAAAATACATTGTTTCAAAGTGATAGAAAAACAGCAGATAATCCACATACAGGAGGAGAGGCTTTAGGCTTTAGACTCGCATGTATCATTTGGGTGAAGAGGGGCTACTTCATGGAAACTGATGTCAACATAATATAAAAGCAAGCTCCTCCCTTGGTATTAAACTGAAGTACTGTATGTGCTCACATACTTAAACTTACCCAGAGAACTAATCTTTGCTGAGCTTCTACTATGTCAAGTAACTCCAAGAATTATGTAGTAAACACAATGACCACCAATATAAGACAACTCTTGTCCAGCTAGACTATCAAAAGTAGTTGAGAATTTGTAGCATGTTGGACATTTCATAGTATATGTTTTCTGTCTTTGGATTTGAGAGGCTGCCATTAGCGGTCATTTCACCCTAAAAAGTTTAAGTTACTCCTCAAAGAGTAAGTAATAAACCATAGTGTCTTGGAGAAAGCACAAAATTATTTCACTAATTGCAATGGAGACTAACAATTTACCACTTGATTTAGACAATTTTATACAAATTAATCTGCATCTTACAATCCACAAACATTCATTCCCACTGGTATATGCACATCTAAATTATTCTAGATACAAATTACAAAATGCACAAATTCCTCTTTAAATAAGTATTCAAGAAAAATTGGTTATCTTTATTACTAGCATGGCTATTTAATTTTCCCTTAGTTCCATCTTTAGTTCTGAGAGCCAATTTGCCTTTTATAAAAACTTGTAAGTAAAATTCCTCTGTGTAACGGTCCTGTTTTCATCTGGAGCAGCACTTCTGTGCATTCTGCACTCCGCAAGCAGATTCCTGGTTGAGAGAAGAAATACCTGGCTTAGTTATTCAGAGCGTCATCAAATAGATGTTGGAATGTTTGCAAAAAGTAAAAAAATGAAAGACACTGTTTACTGTAGAGGCATACTCAACTTGGAATAATATGCTTCTTGTTAAAAAAGTAATATACAAGTCACTCTCGGAGATGAATGGAAACATACATACCACACATTCATCCAGAAATGAAAAGGTGAAACCTAACATTCAGGGCAATGTGGAAAGCCTAGTGTGTCTCCTAAAATGGGAACTAAAGAACCGAGTGCATTTTTTCTGGTGGTCTTATCCCTACCCAATAGCATAACTGCTCTTCTTAAGGACTGGTCAGGAGAGTTTCAGATTGACTCCCATGTTGCAGAAGAAGGAAACGGGGCTCTAGTTCTGCTCTCTACACCTGTTTCCCACCTTAGTCCTTGGTAGATTGGGAGGCTGTACGCTCCAATAGAATGTAGGGCCTCCACATATTGAGAAAAGATGCCAGGGACCCGCTTGACAGAAGTCTACGAGTCAACATCCTCCCTGGAGGTTTTAAAACCTTTTTCTTATTTATCCTTTCAAGGGAGTTACTCAGTCAAAACTTCCAAGTTTTCTTCCAAATAGGTTTAGATGCAATTTTATCATTATGAAAATGAGAGATACGGTGGTGGGAACCAGGGATGGGAGATAGTAAATCTATTATACAAGCAGAGTTAATCTTATAAAACATAAAAAGACAAAATAATCTACTGTAACAACATATGATCTCCAAAACTTGTTTAGTGTTTTTCAAAACACACTCACTGGTTCACCAACTAACGACACATTCAGGTCTCAGTATCTATGTCTGCTTGTCTATCAGTTGATAAGCCAATGACACATACAAGGAACATTTGAATACAAACTTCATTTAAAATATTTTGTAACATAAACTACCAATCTCTAACAACTATTTCACACAGCTCAAAAAATATTTTTTTGATAAAAAGACACAACAGAATTCAAAAATATTGGATCAATGTTTAGACATAAGCACATGGTAGATTTAGTAAGAAGATCAAAGAAATCTTGGGTCAAATAAGAAAAGAGTGAATCTGCGGTGTTTCTGTTAAAAACTTTAATCTGTACCACTTGCAGTCAACTGTTTTGAGAACAAAGGAGAATATGTAAATTATCACAAGCTTTCATGAAGCCCATTCTTGCAATAAAAGATTTTTGTGTGCGACATAGGATTTTTGTGTGCAACATAAAGTCAATACACCAACTTCTTTTTGATGCCACTGAGCTTAGACTGAAAATATTTTTTTAAAAAAACTCTATGTATTCTGTTGATAGATTTTATGTTGGGCAATATAATTCAGTATCTAATACATAACACCTGCTCAGTAAATATTTATTCAATTAAATTGAATTTTTAAACCTGTGTTCTTTACTAAAGGCCAATATTTGGCCAGTGTCTCCTAAGGGCTCTTTGAACATCTTCTTTACAATGGAAGAGGCACCAATCTCACTGCGGCAAGTCACTGCTGGGAGGGAACAACCCTCAGAAACACTGTGACATGCTCAACAAATAGGCTAGTGTACTAAGAGAGTCGCCGAAGGCATATGTACTTCACGGATAAAATCATTACTATAGCAAGAAGAAATGTAAGACGTAAAGAGAAATAAAAGTGGAACATTTAGAGTCGTTTGGAGACAACATAGCAAGAAGTAGACTCTTGAAATGAATCACACATGTGGAGTGATTGCATGACAATGACACATGCATGTCCTGTGGAGGAAGAAGCATAGAGCTTCCCTGGCTTTAAAGTCCATCTCTGTACTCCATTTTAATATAACTCGTTGGTTATAGAACAGGCAACAGGGATCTAGTTTTTAACCTGCTTCTGTGAAGTCATTCTATACCTAATCCAATTTTTCTCCCCTTCTTCCCTCTCCCCCACCCAGACTTCAGTACCAAAGACGGAACTTCAGGTATCACACACACTAGGCAAGCATCTTTCTAATGAGATGAAACTCCAGAATTTGTTCTTGATTCAACCGACTACTTTCTGAATATAATCCTAAGTTTTTAATGGACTGTTATATGCTTACATAGACGGGAAGACTTGAAAGTGGGGGCTTCTGACTTTATATGAGCACACTGACCTGAAGAGCCCACTGGACTTCTAGGCACATAGCTACATCAGAACAAAAGCAAAGTCAAATGGAAAGTTCACAAAAGCCTGAAGCAAGTGTCCCTTGATAAACTCTGCTTCACTGCAGAGATGTCTCTTACTTTGCAGGCCCAGCTGATTGCTTTCTATTTCTTTTATTTTTGAGATTATATATAATAATAAATAATATATAATATAGTTACATCATTTCACCCTTTTCCTTCCTCCCTCAAAACTCTTTCATGTACTCCTCTTTGCTCTTTTTCAAATTCATGGCCTTTTTAAAATCAATTTTCACTGTATATGTATATGAACATGCATATATACATGAATTTCCAAAATAGACAAATCCTGCTCAGTCTGCGTAATGCAACTTGTATGTGTATGTTTTCAGGGCTGACCATTTGGTACTGAATAACCAGCTGGCATGCTCTTCCCAGCGGATGAATGCTTCTCTCACTCTTGGCATTCCACTGTTGCCCGTAGCTCTTTGTGGAATATTGAGGACTTGTGTAAATAAGTGTCATTTAATGACATATACCTTAGGCTGACATATATTAAAGAAGGCAGAATATTGATGTTTTAAGGATTTAAGTTTGATTGTTTATGGTTTATTGTTTTTAATTTTATGTGTATGGATGTGTGCCCAGTCATATGTAAATTCACCACAAGCATGTAGATTGCCACAGAGGTCAGCACTGAGCTTCAGATCCTGTAGAAATCAAGTCTAGACAATTGGGGTTGCATGATGTGGGTATTGTAACTGAAGATCCAGAAAAGCATCAAGCTCTCTGAACCACTAAGACATCTCTCTGACCACAAAAAGAAACCTTTCATCTTGAGTGTAATATTCAGTGTAAAACCCACCAGCACCTCCGTGTGTAAGGGACTAGGGGATGTTTCTATTTAGAGTAATTCACTCCTGGTCACATGGCAGATAGTCATCTAAACAGTGTGGATAGGCATGGGGCCACTCAACACCATTGCTCTCACTATACATGAGCCTCTTACACCTCAAGTAGTGCTTGTGTTCCTTTATCCCCAGAAGATATCCCCAGTTGAGTGACTTCACAGTATCCCATCAATCCAGTCTCACAAAGATGACTTCATATCCAATTCAGTGCTGAAGAATCAACTTCCTGTGCGAAACTTCAATATGATTCTTTCTAAAGGGACTTTCAAAGGTAAATTCAACAGCATTCAAATCTCACTGTATATCCTTTTTCCTTTAAAACCTTATGGCCAAATGAGATTTGACTCCTTTGACCAGGGCAGAACTTTAGAAAATTCCCATGTTGATGTGACCACCTATCCCTCAAATCTAATTTTCTCCTAGAGTAAGACTGAGGGATCTTGTCCCACTATGAGGAGCTGTAAGCCTTCCCTGCGTTCTCCTTTTGCTGTTGTTATTTATTCAACCATAGCACAGTAAACAATTAACCTTTGGATGAGGGTAGCATCTCAAACTACGGGGGACCTCCTTTGCACAGCGTTCCAGGAACACTCGATCTCCCACAGAAGTACCCTCAACTATCACCTAGCACCCCTGCATTTGTGTTGTACTACAGGCTCGGAGCATGCATGCATCCCAAAACGTTCCTCTTTCTGCCACAAATACCAAAAGCAAATGTGTAGTATATCTAAATACTTTTGATTTTTGATTACGCTTCTTTCATTTTTTATTTGGGGGCAGTAAGTGGGAGCCTATGTGCCATGACAACATATGTGAGCTTCAGAATACAATGGATGAGAGTTAGCTATCTTCTTCAACTCTGTGGGTCCCAGGGACTGAACTCACATCACCAAGTTTTGAGGCCGTATCACAGCATAGTATCTTCAATCCAGGATTACAAAAGTATGAAACACAGTGGAGGGGTAGGTACTTATCACGTCAGTGACATGAACAGTAAGAAATAATTCCAATTATAAAATGTGGGCAATAGTTTGAAGTATCAGTAGCAAGTATTCAGGTGAATTTCACCAACAAGGCCCTAATCAACATATTGGTCATTTTGGAACCTTCAAAAACCAATTAAAGCATAGAAAAATAGACAGTATTAATCATTGTGTTATCAATACTGAACATAAAACTTCATAGGCCAATTATAAAACCTTTATATTCCATGACAGTGGTAGGCATAATGTGCCCCAGTATGTATCCACGGAGTAAAAACTGTGTCCCAACTGGACACCACTAACACTGCCAGACCCAGTAGTAATTCAAGGATCCCACAGTCAGCATATTGACAGAAATATGTCCAATCCAAGAAAAAAAAACATATTTCACTATGATCCAAGCTTCCAGAGTCAGGCAAATGAAACCTATAATTCTTCCTTTCTTCACCTTCTCCTAAAATAGTGAACTTTAAAATAAAAACTGTATTTTCACTTAAACAATGAGCTGCCAGCTTAGCTAATGGGCATTTGGTCATGTGAACAGTTATTTTTAATTTTCTCTTGACTGGGGTAAGAGTGTGTGCACAGAGTGTCTTTCTCTGATGATTCTCACAGCCTTCTAGATAACCTTCCTACTTAAAAGTTCTTCACTGTGCCTAAATTAACTCTCCCCTGCCGCCTTTAGATGTCTAAAGACAGATTTGAAAAACCATGATGACACTGTCTGACCATCCCCCTCATAGCATTTCATCTGTGATTAGAAAGAGGTGGACTGGCTCCGCATCCAGGCTGCTTTTGTGTTCTGGGACATGAGGATAGCATCAACAATACAGGGAGTGCCAGGAAGATCATTTGTGAGTCCAAATTGCATTTAATCAAAGGTTGAGCCCATACGGATTTTTTATCTGATCCAAACAATATAAATTGTATTATCAGCATTACCAATAATTAAAACCCACTTCAGATAAATTAAAAACTACTGTGACATGTACATTAAAAATGGAGCTTCCTGAGAGTTTAATAAACTTGGCAATAACTTACAGAATCATATAATTGTAGTTAATTTTACTGCACCTCTGTATTTCCTGGTGCAAGCCAGAGCAAAAACACTATCTTAATTAAGCAACTGATTAATTACAATGAATGAAACATTCTTAAAAACCCATAGACCCTAGAGGGTTGGATTAGAGAAAATGGAATCCACAACCAGAATCCAGAAATTCCTCAACTAGCTTGTGATAGGAATGTCAGCTGGCCTCAGATCTCACAAACTCTCAGGTAATATCCCTGTCACAGCAGGAGCCACAAAGCTCTCAATGGCTCTGTCACTTAATGTCAATAAAAGACAGTTCAGAAGCATTTTTAAAATAAATATCAAAGGTAAAATAAAATACAAGAAAAGGATCAAAAGATTGATGGTAGAAATCAAGAAAGTTGAAATTAAACAATTTCTAACTTTCTTGTTTACCCTTTAATCATTTCTTGTGGGTTTACGAAACAAACATTGTACTCATTAACTGTGGCTCTGGGTCTTAATTTTCTAAACAAAAATATATGGTAGAAGAGAGACACTGTAAAAATGTTAATTACCAGATGAAAAGGTTCATTTAGGCTTTCACACAGCCTATTGGAACATCGTGCTGAAGGGAAAATAATAGGGGGTGCTCAAACTTTACCAATTACTGCACAGCCAACACAGCATCCTCTGCCTTTCTAAATATGCTCTTCTGCCTCATCCACAGTCTCTGTTTGGTCTGTAACTCCTCAGAGCCTACAAGTAAATTAAACAACCTATATGCAGCCACTCACATAAAATGAGAAGGGCTGATTGCACCCTGAGAGGCCAGCTCTTTTAGAAGGGACGTTCATGCCAAGTATGTCTACCCACATCTGTGCAGCGCCTCTCCCTTTGCAGCAGCCCTGATGCGGATGATGCAAAGAGTTGGATGTGCCCAGCAGGAGCGAGAGTGCCCAGGGGCCAAAGGAGAGAAAAATCACTCCTCTCTGGAAATGACTGGCATTATAGCATGGATGTTTCTCTCTTCTGGGAAAATTCACCAGAGAGACCCTCAATTCTGTCTCCTGAAATGTGAAGGAATAGAAAGCAAAGAGGGGTTGAAAGAAGTTAAAATGCCCAAAGCTCCCCAAATTACCAAATAATTCTTCCTGAAAAAAAAAAAACCATAAAATCAGAAACTGTAAATCAAAGAGTGCACTTTTTAATTGGGGCAGGGATGGAGTGGCACCAGTCTTGCTTGAACCGAGAGTCCAAAAAGGTAAAAGGAACATCTCCATCTTTCATATCCCTAAAATCTTCTTACAGATCCTATGGGGAGATGGAGCTGCACCTGGTGTGATAATGCCAGTCTTTTTATCTCATAGCTGAGAACAAAAGTAAGGATGGGTTTCCAAGATTATTAAGAGTCTTCTGTCATTTCCATCCCAAGGATAAAGAAAACACCTTCTCTTTCAGAAAAATTCAGACCACTGGCATAAAAAATATATTCTTTTTAATCCAGGCACTCAGGACACAGAGGCAGGCGAATCTCTGAGTTTGAGGTCAGCCTGGTCTACACAGTGAGTTCCAGGACAGCAGAGGCTACAAGAGAAACCATGTCTGGAAAAAATAAAGAAAAAAAAAAACCTATATTCTACCATGATTTCATCAGCAAACAGACTTCTATTACAAACATTCAGTCTTCTTGAGTTAGAAGTAGTTTGACACACATATATGTACATGTACATACATATTTACACACTAAGATAGCTAGAACTGGGTAGTAATGTTGAATGTTTTTTACATATCCTTTGATTTTTTTTATTATTTATTATATCTTTGATTTCAGCAAGTGCAGAATTATAATGAATACTTCTTTAAAGTATTTAAAACATATTCTTATCTTTCCTAATTTTGTATGAAAATATCAATATATGCCAATACTTCTTTGGTCTAAATCCACAGTAGATATATACTTAAGCAACATATTTTTTAAATGTTTTTATTTATTTACTTTTTTGAGACAGGGCTTCACTCTGTAGCCCAAGGTAACCTCAATTTTACAGCATTTCCTTTGCCTCACTCTACCAAATGGTTGAAATTATAAATGTGTGGTGGTTTGAAAGAAAATGGTCCCCAAACACAGTAGCACAATCAGTAGATGTGGCCTTGTTGGAGGAAATGTGTCTCTGTGGGGGCAGGCTTTGAGGTGTCTTTCGCTCAAGTTTCTCAGTGTGACACTCAGTCTATTCCTGCCACCTGCATGATGTAGTACTCTCAGCTCCAGCACCACTACTGCCTGCATCATGATGATAACAGACTGAATCTCTGCAACTGTAAGCCACCACCTCCATTAAATGTTTTCTTTGTAGGAGCTGCCATGGTCATGGTGTCTTTTCACAGCAATAGAAAAAAAAAACCCTAATGAAGACAAGGCATTAGCTACTCCTAACAACTTTAACAGCATTTTTAATACATCTTTGTGTGTATGTGTGTATTCATTTGTGTGTTCGTTTGTGTGTGTGTGTGCTAATATGGGTATACATGTAAAGGTGAAAAGGCAATTTCAAGTGTCAGTCTGCCTTCCACCTTAACTGAGAAAGGGTCTCTTATTTGCTGCCACAAATAGCAGGATAGCTGGGAATTCTCCTGCCTCTGTCTGTCATCTAACCAGAGAATCACTGACACACAGATATGTGATGCCATATAAAGGTTTACATGGATTCTGGGAAATCCAAACTCTGGCCATCATGCTCACACAGAACACTTAGCCCATAAAATTCATTTTAATATTTATATTTAATATTTCATTTAGAAATATTATGATTATGTACTTGGGAATTTAATTTACTGTGGATTAGGAAAATCTTAATAATGAATCCCTGAGAAAAGAATTTGAGTATTCTCAGTTTTCTCAGTTGGAGGATTGCTCATGCTACAAACGGAAGATGGCATGTTTTCTCCAGTGCACACAGGCCATGTGATGTATGCAAATTTCCATGCATTCATATATGATGATAAACCAAAGAGGTGAGCCACAAGGTTTCCTTGACAAAATGACAAATATGAAGATTATATCTATAAACATAATACAGGATAAGCCTATTTTGGCATTCTGCTAAATTAATGCTTATTGCCTTATCTCAAAAGAAAGCTTACAGCTTCCTCTACATGCTCCCACATTGAGTTAAATCACAACAATGAATAAGAGTATTCTGACATAGCACAATGAAACACAGCTCTAACTGTGATCCAAATTCCTTCATATAGAATCAACACAGCAGGTCCTGGGCTTGTAAGCTAGAACAGGCTCCTTCGGAGTAGATGTACCTACTTTATACTCTAAGGAATGTGGATACTGGGTGCACAGTACAATGTAAATCCAAACCATCATAAGATAGCATTGAGGCTGAAAGCGGCTGCCTAGGAACGAAAAGCTGTGCCAAGTGCATTGCATAAACACTGCTACCTCACGGACTCCCTCCTTATTATTTGTTCTTATTTCTTATCCTTATTTCTCAGATAAGAAAATAGTGGTAACAGAGGCCTAGATTACGCCATTAAGCATTACATAGTATATGGTAGAACCCTGGATTAAAATCTAGGTCTCTTTCATTCTGAAATTCACACTTCATCCTGTACCTCATAATAATCACTAGTAGTGGCAACAGTTTACATAACTAAGAATATTCTTTTTATTATCTTTGTGATGCTATTATTTTATAATGGCAGTCAAGTTTATTTGTCAGTTCCACGGAACACTGGCTGCTCTGCTGTGTAACCCTGTTCTAAATTATTTCTCTATTTTCTTTTGTATGAAGTAGGGTAATAGCAATGACAGACAGTTTTATAAAGTGGTTATACCATATTATAGCATTATGCTGAATAAGAATTCAAGTTTCTCTGACCCAATTGAAAACATGGGCTATGGAGCTACAGATGATTAATGACTGCTGAGAGAACGGAAATTAGTTTTTCCCAAGGATGAGCCTCACAATTGGTTATCTCATACCACATGGTCAGCTCTGAAATCATACACATATAGGCAACAATAATGGACTCACATTGTATTTGTGTGTTTGTGTATAGTACATGTGTGTGTTTATGCGTGTATAGTGTGCATGTGTATATAAATCAGAAATAAGAGAAAAAAGAGGCCATTAATTCGAGAGGGAATATGGAACCACTGGAAGGATTTGAGGGAAGACAGGGAAAAGGAATGGTGTAAATATATTTAATTTCAAGATAGTTTCAAATGAAAATAGAAAGTGAACTATACAGCTAAGCAAAATGTTCTCAAACAAGAAATATAAATAAGCATTAAATTCTTTTTAAACTGCACAGTGTCCTCGGTTATCAGGAAAAGGCAGACTTAAGTCCTTTAAGATTTTACCTCACTCAAGTCAAAACAGTCAATAACAGGACGACAAATGACAGCAAATGCTGCCGTAGATGTGGGGAAAGGGAAACGCTTACGCTCTGCTGGAGAGAGCTTAAACTAGTGCAAGCATTGTGGAAATCAGTCTGGGGCTTCTCAACAAAACTAGAACTAGAACTATAATATGACCCATCTACATCTCTCCTGGGCACATACCCAAAGGACATCTCATCCTACTGTACAGACCCTTGTACAACCTAGGCACTGCTGCTCTATCTACAATAGCTAGAAAATGGAATCAGCCAAGATATCTATAAACTAATAAATAAAATGCTGTACACATGCATACATTCATATACACAGCTTTAGAGAAAAATTAAATAATGAAATTCACAGGTAAATGAATGAAACTGGAGAAAATTACACTAAAGTGAAGTCACCGTGCAAAAGCAAAGCAGAGAGGGAAATACTGGGGGCAGAAAAGTGCAAGCAGAGACAATGGGTGGGAGATAAGGAAACAAGATATTGGTGGAAGGTGTTGGCCAAAATGAAGTGTGCTGCATGTAAACCCTATATGGAAACATATACGCTCCCACCCCAAGAAAAATTAAATTAGAAGAGAAAGTAGAAAATAGTTGACAGGACACATGAAAGGGAAAGTGTTGAAAGTGGGAGATGGGGGTAGGGGAAAGGGAGTAAGAAGAACTTTATAGAGATCCACAGGTTTTAAGCTACTCAAAATTACGACGCAGAAACTGTATGTGTAATAAATTATATATACATACATATCACATGAATTTCAATGTATATGCATGTATGTATATTAACTCTCTTGGTTTTCGTTTCACCTCTCCGGTCACTGCAGATTTATTGTCCTCTTTCAACTCTCAAAACTGAACTTTCCTTAAGTCTTATTTCTTTACCTTTCTCCTGTGAACTCTACAACTCAATGACCATCCAGGAGGCACCAAACTCTTATTTACATTGCAAACCCAATCTCTTGTCCCATTTCCTGACACAAAACCTACTTGATTCCTCCTCTGGTGCTTAAAGTTATCACAAAGCCAAACGACCGAGTAGAATCCTAGGGTCTCCCACTTAACCCTCAGAGCATCGCAAAAGCTGGTGGTACCAATCAGAAGTCAACTAAGCTCAGCCCATTAGGAAGAAGAGCTGCACCTTTAGCCTCAGAAACATCCATCAACTCCTAGCATGCCCTCCCCACCAAGCCCTCACTTCAGTTCCTCTCCTCTGAAATTCTACTCATTCTGAAAATAGCTAATCTATACACAAATGTGTTCCAGGCTTTCATTCAACCTGCTCTTGATTCTGCATCCAGAGTAATGTTTTGAAAATGCTAATGGAGTCCTACCAAAACTCTCTTAAAGGGATTTTCACTTTTAAAGGGAAACAAATAACATAAACAATAAACAACAGTCAGCTATAGTGGTGTGAGTCTCTAACCCCAAGACTAGGACACTGAGAAAACAGGGCTCACAACCTCCTGGGCCAGCCTGGTACATAGTGGGACCCTATCTCCAATACCTTATGCGAATGCATATATAACTCAGAAGTGTAATAGGAAATGCTATTTGAAATCATAAGTTACTCTAAACTGAAAATATATATATCGGAGGAGAATTAAAATTTGTAAATAAAATTCTCACAACTGCAAAACATTGATAGACTGCAAACATGAAAAGTATCACTGCAAAGGAAATCATCTCCTATTTCATAATCCCTGTTCACAGTCTACTTCTTTAAATAGCACTCAATACATTGATATTGAAAACACGCAAAAATTGATAGAATTCCCTTGGGGTTTACTATAGCAAATATAATCCTGGAGAGAAAGCAAATCAAATCGGCTTTAAAAACTTCTGTTTAAACTTACTGAAACTATGTGCTGTGATGCCACATTATGATGCAATGCCTGAAAAGAAGACAAAAATAAGCAAGCAAAAACAAAAAAAAGGAAGCCCTGTGTAAGGCCAAGGAGACGAGTTAGCGGTTGTGTCTTACACTAATTAACAGTGAAAGCCTGAGAGAGCTGGAATGATCTTGGGTGACTAACATGTCAACTGCTATCTTGATGGCCAGTCCTTGGGTTGACACCATCCTTAAAGCACTATGTTCATAAAGGTTCTGCAGCGTATTGGCATTCACCACCGATGCTGTTCTGTGCTGAACACTGCCACAGTGAGCCAAGTATTTGCCATCTTAGGACTGGACACTTGCTAACGTCCCACTCACTTGTAAGCAACGTCCAGTCTTCAATGTCTGGGACGTCAACTGTGGCACATAGTTCAACAAACACCTGTTGAGATCTTATAATGTGCTGGTCACAGGGCAGGTAATACAAATACAAAGGCAACTAGCTGATGACATCCACCTTCAAGGAGCCTTGATGAACAGATGATGGCTTCACTGAGGAGCATTTTTACTTAAAAATAAAATCAATATAAGTACATTGTGATCATCTGGTCTAACTGTAAATATCAAATCAGAACATGTGTTATGCTTTAGACTCTGACTGAAGTTAGTCATGCTTCCATTAAGGCATTCCTAATTAAGTGTGCCTTTCTAGAGGGTTATCTTTAAAAATCTATTATTTATGTCCTCCTACAGTGACAGTCAAATGTCTTCAGAATCCTGTCTTTCAGAAAGCCATGAATGACAAATCAAGAACACCACAGACCATCCAAAAATTATACTTTAATTGTAATGTTCAATGCCAAACATTTATTTCCACATACATTCTGGTCAACCTGCTTCTCTCTATAGTCGAAAGGAAGCAGCTTTGCTTTCTGAATTTGCTGACTGAGTTTCCATGGTTAAAATAACCATCCCACTGGGTCCTCCCACACATCTCATTAGCAGCCTTAGGTGACCCTCATCCACAACTTTTGAATCTACGCATTCATTCATATACACCATTTCAAATTAGTGGGCACCTGCTATATGTATTTATGATGAATACAACAAAAATTGATGCCACCCTCGGCAGGGTATTCCGTACAGAAATGAGAGTGCTGAGTGGAAACGCTAGGAAAATGTATGCACAGAAGGCAAGCACTGAATCCAGCCTGGGAAGTTTGGGACGACGCAGCAGATGAGGTGCCATTTAGATCATTTTAAAGGCCAAGATAAATTTAGATTCAAAGGAAAACGTCTGATCAAAAGTAAAGTATGAGTGGAGTCCCCAAGTACTGAAGGAGCAATGAGAATCAGCAAAGACGATGGAAGTCAGGGCTGTGTAGACAAAACGAGAGGCATCATGAGCTGGACATAGACCTTGTAGTCCCAGCCTCGTTCTGGAGTATGGAAGAGATGCTACCTGTGAAGCTCAAAGCATCATATGTAGGCAAAATGCTAAGAAATTTATGCTAGGTGGCGATAAATTCAAAGTGCTTACGAGGCATCCAGTTAAGGAGGTATCAAAAAGGTGTTGCACTGAGAATTCAGAATTAATGAATGGCCCTAGATATTTCAACATTTGACATGTCCTTGCAATTGAATCCACCATAGGAGACTTAACAGGAACTGAAAGGACTAATAGGCTATAGTAGAACTTTTAAGAAGGCTAATATTTAAGATTCAGGATGGGGCAGAGTAGAGACATTTAGAAAAATTGAAGGCAAATTAGAAGGAAATGGAAATGCAGACATCAGAGAAGAGGGTGCTTCAAAATGACCTTCAGCTTTTACTTTATAATTAATCACTCACCTTATTCGTATTATTTTTCTAAGTTTTACCAACTATACAGTATCTGTGTCTTGCAGTCTAAAAGTGGATGCGTTTGCTGGCTTTGGTTTTCTGTGTGCAGGGCCCAGAGGTGTTACTGCTGCCTTTATGGACTGCAGGAGGTAGCCACTGTGCTCATTATCAATAATAACCATGTTCTGTGTGGACTGGCTGAAACTGTTGGCTAGCCAAACTCCGTGGAACGTCTTTTCTCATGCCTGTCTAAACAGACCTCAGATCTTTCCACACTGGCATCAAGTTTTTTATCTTGGATTGCTATATTAAATGGCAATATTTGGCCTAGGATACAAAGACCATCTATAAATTCATATTACCAGTATAAAATTTTACTGTTTAAATTATGCTTTCATGAAAGTGATGATGTTCATATATAACACCAGAGTAGAAAGCTATTTATAACTTTTGCTTTGACCAAGTTTTAATAACCAATATAAAAGAGATTGCTTATTTCAATATACTTCCATTTCAAATAACCGGATGTAAGATCTATCCTTTTTTTTTCAGAAAGAGATTAGTAAAGAATACTTAAGCTCAACTATATTACAATACAGAGACAACCAAGAAAAATAAATCTGCTAAGCTGTGTGAAATATAAAAAGGGAAAGCCACTGCATTACCTTCCTATTCTTCTCATCTATTTTATGCAGACACGAAGGAATTTTTCTTACCTTAGCAGACCTCTAAATGTCTACATAAACTACCTCATATTTAGAAAAAAAGTTCATATATATTATTATATATACTATCTTATATTTTTGAAAAGAACTGATATATTTACTTATGGATCATTGATACTAAAAATATAGCCCATTTCTTCTAAAATAAAAGCTGCAAAAGAAAAATGAAAACAAAAATAACATTTTAAAAAGCTTCTCATTTCGTTTCTTCAAATGACAAGAGCAGGGGCTGGAGAGATGGCTCAGCAGTGAAGAACATTTGCTCTTTGTAGTGGTTTGAGTATAATTGGCCCCCATAACCTCATAGGGAGGTGTGGCCTTGTTGGAGGAAGTGTGTCACTGTGGGGCAGACTTTGAAGTTTTCTGTGTTAAGGATACCGCTCGGCGTCTCAGGCCACTTCCTGGTACCCTCTGATGATGGTGTAGCCAACACCGTGTCTGTGTGCATGCCGCCATGCTCCCTGCCATGATGAAAATGGACTGAACCTCTAAAATGTAAGCAAGCCACCATAAAAGTGTTATCTTTGTCAGTGTTGCCATGGTCATGATGTCTCTTCACAGCCACTGAAACCACAACTGAGAACCTGCTGTTACACAGGACGCGGGTCCAGTTGCCAGAGCCCACAACTACATAAAACCCCAGTTCCAGAGACCCCAATCCTCTTCTGGTTCCTGTAGGCACCTGCCCACACACAGTACACACATGTTCATTCAGGCATCATACACACCTACTCATAAGAGTAAAAAGCAAACAAATCTTAAAATAAGTATAAATGGCAAGAGTGGTTGCGAGACCCAGAATGATTATGCACCAGTAACCAACAACTTTAAAATAACTTGGTATCTTAGTTATATTTCTATTGCCGGGATAAGCACCATGACCAAAAGCAAGGTGTTTATTTAGCCTTTCAGGTTACAGTTCATATAAGAAGGAAGAAGGGAATTCAAGGTAGGAACTCTGGAGGCAAACACGAAGTAGAGGTCATAGAGGAACACTATTTACAGACTTTCTTCCCACAACTTGCTCGCCCCACTTTCTTATACAACTCTGGACCACCTGTGCAGTGGCAGCACCAGCCACAATGAGCCAGTCCCTTCCAATCATTCATGAATCAAGAAATTGCCCACAAAGGACCTGCCCACAGGCAAATCTGATGGAATCGTGTTCTTAGTTGAGGTTCCTTCTTCCCAGAAGGCCCTATATTGTGTCAAGTTGACAAAAACCTAGACTGACCATTTGGTTTCTTGAAATTAAGAGTATTCTTCAAAGACCGATGAACATTACTTCAGGTACAGAAATGTGAATTGAGAAGTAATAAAAACAAACAATGTGAGAGCAATGGTAGAGCAGGAAACCTTCATCAGTAAAGGCCACTATGCTAAGTCTCTCTTGTGAATACGTATCCATATTAAATATGACAGCCCATTAAAAGACTCTAAAGAGCATAAGACCTCTACATGGCAGTATAGACACTTTAATTGGTTTTCAATTTACATGCCTTCTCTATATAAACATAACAAGTAACCTAAAGATGAGTGATAAAAAAGTACTAAACAATCTATAAATCATTAACTGGGTATCATTATCTGTATTATCTCATTCTCATTCATCATGCTTCTTTAAAACAGCTAATATTCTAATTAAATGCCCTAACAACTTACAAATTACATAAGATTCTTTTCAATAATATTACATTATCTTACTACTTATACTTCAAAGGGATTATCAAAATATTACATTCTAAAATCTATTTAAATGAATTCCCACTTCAGGGATATGGGCTCTAAACTGAAAGCTGTACCTCCGCTTGGCTCAACGGAAAATTTTCATAGACAGTCTTGCATGCAGTTGTAACTGATGACTATTATTTGACAAAATGATCTGAAAACTGCACTCAGCCTTGCCATAGAAGAGGTATCCACTGAGGTTCTGTGGAATGCAGAATCTCATTACTGTTAGTCAAACAATGATGTTTAAAATTCTATACTCTTTGTTGGTGTTGCATGCTGCTCTGATAAATTTTAAGATTTTAATGGCTTGCTCTTCGATGGTTTGATACAAATAATTTGGTGCAGAAAAAAATCTATAAAGAGGAAATGATAATCTAACTTTTCATCTAAGTTGATACTTAAAATTGACAGTATGAAATACTACCCATAGCAAGAAATTTGTATAAAAATGAAGGCAAATCAATATATAGGCCACTCTTCCTTTAAGCAATTCTAGTTTTTCTTTAAGTTAACATTTACATGTATAGGAAACTTTCACAAAATAGCAACGGAAGTCAGAAAATCCCAAGCCTATTTTGTAATACAGTCCCTTGCTGTCAGCTATTTGACCTAGGTCAAAATAATTTCATATAAACCTGATATAAGATGTGAGGCTACACATGCAGAAAACATAGGGCATTCAGTACTGAAATTTAAACATATTAAATGTGTATGTTATATTATCCAACCAAAAGCTACAAAAGATAAACTACTTGACAAGTAGTCCCTTATTCAATGTAAAGAATGAGACATTTATTTATTACACCTCATGATACAGAAGTTAGCATTCTTTTGTTTTTTAGTAAAACATAAGAAAACGACCCTATGAAATTGCCCTAAGCTAATCTCTCTTTTCATTTTGAATTAGGTTTGCCTTGCTGTTACTTTAAAAATTTACTATTTCCCCATTACTTTTTAATGCTATAAATATTTATGAGTTATTTAATGAGAAATAATGAAAATTGTAACTTGAGGTTAGGATCTGTGATTATTTTACTTTTTAATCCCTTGTCAAATTCCCACCTTGGTATAACTGCAATCCTGGTCACAAGGCCTTCTCGAGACTATGGGTGGGGCCATCTCCAACAAGACTTCCTCCCCATAAGCCCAAAAGTCTTCAAAACCCACAAGGACGGATTCATTTGAGGATCAGCTATATTTTCAAAGAGTAAAGGCAGTAAGAACAGTTTCTTTGGGCCCAGGAATTTGAATTTTAAGTGTGTTCCTGCATCACCATGTTTAAGCCTCGTGAGTTACAAGGACAGGCCTTACAAATCCCACGGCATACAACAAGCTAAGAAACTGCATAAAATGTCCAGATAATGTTTATACCTATAGAAAGTGATAGCATTAAGACCAACACCAGCTGTGGAGCCTGCACGGGACCAAACTAGGCCCTCCATGTGTGGCAGACAGTGGTGAAGCTTGGACTATCTAAGGGGCCTCTGGCAGTAGGACCAGGTATCCCTGGTGCATGAGCTAGTTTATTGGAGCCTACTCCCTATGGTGGGATGCCGTGCTCAGTCTTAACGCAGGAGGGAGGGGCTTGGTCCTGCCCCAGCTTAATGTGCCAAACTTTGTTGACTTCCCACAGTACCCCTTACCTGTTGGGAGGAGTAGAATGTTCTTAGGCTGGAGAGAGGTTGGGGGTGTGGCTGGAGGAGGGATTGGGGAGAACTGTGGATGGAATATAAAATGAAATTTAAATAAAAAAAATCAAATTTAAAAAGACCAACACCTAGTAGGGTGTGGTGATGAATGTCTTTAATCTCAGCACTCAGGAGGCAGAGGCAAGTGGATCTTAGAGTTGGAGGGCAGCCTCATCCACAGTCGAGTTCTAGGGAACCCAGGGATACACATAGAGAAACTCTGTGTCCAAAAAAGAGGCAAAAACAAACAAACAGAAAATTGCAACAAAAAACAAGACCAAAAACCTAGCTCAGTATTCTATACAGCAAGTCAGTGGTCAGCTTTACAGATAATGAAAGTTTTTATATGGTAGGAACCACACCAGCAATAAGCTATAAGAAGAACAGTGTCTTATTCTACCCACACAGCCCATTGCTTGGCACAATTTTAATGCATGAAATTTTAATACTCAGTCTTATTATTGAATTAACTATTATCAGTCTATGAATAGAAGTATCCTGCCTTATAAAAAAATTCAGAACAGTACGACTGAGAAGAGATGGCCTCATAGTTAAGGAGAAAAGTGGCAAAATGTTATTGTATTAAGGAGACCTCTGCGTGAGAGAAAGCATGTAGGTCAGAAAAACAGAAGTTAGGGACATGTGTATGTTCAGAAAGGCATAGGGAACTCCACCAGCCAACTGCAATGATCCTGCTACTTAGAAGATTTACTCTCCGAATTCTCAGACCAAGTGCAATAAAGCAAGGCACCAGGAAATCCTAAAAAATTCACTCATGAGAAAGCAAACCAACACAAAGTCTATAACTTCCATATCCGCACTTTCTATTACAGACTTTTAGTAAACAGTTAAGACTGGAATCACTGTGTAGGAGTTTGAGGTCCTATTACTCTAGTTGCTCTGTGCCTCAGAAAAAAAATATTTCTTCAACTCCCAAGACCAAACCTAGAAAATTCAAACTCAGTTCACAAGATCCAATGTTCAAAGTTGGTTAAAAACAGAACATCTACAGTCGAAGTAGATGAAATTCAACACAATGGCACTTTTATAATCCATGCAAAACAAGCTCATCCATATGCTTCTTATAGACATGAGAGAATATAGTGCTTCAAGAATTCACACTGGTATCTTTCGAGGAGGTTTTAGACTGGCTTACACAAGCCAGACTTCCTGTTGAACAAGTTGAACAAACGACCTTCAGAAGAGGTTGAGTTTTTATTACTCAAGTTGGCAGAAGCCCAATGGTCATACTGATTTGCATACCATGGAGTACCTCAAATTTGGTCATGTAAATACATAAATACCAGTGATTTATTAAGAAAAAATATACACAAGTTAAAAATAAATCACCACAAATCAACCAAAAACCAATAGTTTTGTATCTTTCTATTATCTTTAACACAATCACATTTCTTTCATTTTTTAAACTTTTCTTTTTTATATTTTTTTCATGAGTGTTTGTGAACTTCTTCGTGTCTGTGTGTACATTTGTTTAGACAAGTTTTTATAGAAAGTGAAAAAAGTCCCTACATAGTTCAGGGGTCGCCTTCCCGAGGTCTGACCCCATTTACTGACAGGGTGGAGCGGGGCTGATGCCAACAAGTGTGCTTTGCGACAGCCCTTTCTGCCTAACAATATCCTGAATTCAGACGCCCACATTCCAGCCACTGTCACTCTCCACTACTCATCCTTTTCCTTCTCACCCATCTCTGCTTTAACAGTAGAACCTAGTGTGGCTGGGTAGAACGTGTGTAATTTTCCATCACTAGAAACAGACCTACGCTATTATCACCCCTCCCTAATCTCGCTGATCTATGTTTCATTCTTTCCCTGGTTGGCAACTGATGTTTCTCAAACTGAGACCTTTTAATATTTTTCAAAGTACTATATGGCACATGTGCGCACAAAGGAAGAGCAGGAAACCTAATGTAATGGCAACCTCTACTTCATCTCTTCTCCCAAGAAGGCCATATCGACAGATTCTTAAAAATGGAAGGCCCAATCACCAGCAAGAAGGTGGAGATGCCCAAAGTTGTCTCTGTAGACCAAGTCACATCTTGAGAAGAAGTATGGAACTCCATGAAAGTCTGACAATTCTCCTACTCATGTTCACACAGTAAGTTGAAGAACTAGAAATCAAATATGAATGTGTGTGTGTGTCTGTGTGTGTGTGTGTGTGTGTGTGTGTGTGTGTGTGCACGGTTCCAAAGGCATCTCCGCTGTACTATGGCTATGAGGCTTTTCCTTATCTTTAAATTGGAGGCAGTTCCCTTCCCTTCAATCCACAGAAAGGTTCTGTGAACCAGTGTAACTAAAGTCAACGCTGCTCCATTAAGACCAGAAGCTGACGTTCTAAGTCAACTCAATCTGTCAAAGCATTTCTCTGGATTGCAGGAAAGACCAGAAATTCATGTAAGGAAAAGACAAATGTTAGAGGCTTCTCTTTGGCGAGACAACATAGTGCCTGGCATCCTGGTTGGGCTGTGTATGTGAACCATTTTAGGATATCCCTGAGGCTCCCAGGATAGGGTAACACCTTGAGGTTTGTGACACCTGGCATATCTTCTCCACAAGCTACAGTGAGGCTGTGAGCATACATGGTAAGTCAGGACAGGTCAGCCATGTGATAACGCAACCAATTAGAGTAATGGCTGGCAAGCAGTAATAAAGGATGTTAGCCAATGTCAGTAACTTTCAATATGGTTTTTCGTTTACATTATTGGATCATCCCCTTAATCTCTACTTCTGTTTCTTTTTCTCTTCTCTTCATTTTTCTGAAGCTCATTTCTCTTGGAAGCTTTTATTTAAGAGAAGGAATAAGATTTTACCTCTAATGAGATCTTTTCTGATTAGGTCCCAGATAACACAGTTTTCTATCTATATAATATATTGGCCCATAATGCCTAGTGACAGGTACTTGAAAGGGCATTCATTGACAAAGTGAGGTTTCAGATGGTTCCAGAACACACACACACACACACACACACACACACACACACACACACAGAGAGAAAGAGAGGGGGGGGGGAATCAAAAATTAAGAACTCTGTTTTGCAAACACATTCATCAATCATGAAATACAATTTTCCAGAATCAACTTTTTTCTAATTATAAAACAATATTACTTAAAATTAGAAGTTTTAGAGAAAAAAAATGTGATCACAATGATGAAGCCCTTCCAACTAACTTCATATAACATTTTAAAAATAAATCGATTTTTTTCTATTTATACCTATTTAATGTCATTATCAAATCTAGAGTCAAGCAGCAATTTCAATCAAGGCTAACTATACAAACATATTCTAATCTGTATTTTTAAGATGGCTTTACAATACTCATGCATTTTCTTATTCTCTCCATGAATGTTCGCCGTTACACCTTGTGGATAAGGAGAAGTAACCCACAGTGAACAGTGCAATGTGATTCTCTTGTACTGATCACAAAAGAAAAATTAAAATTGAATTTCTCTGTTCACAGAACTTTAGTTCTGTTTGGGTCTTTCGTAAAAATATGTGGTATGTTGGATCAAGTATTGCCCTAAAACTATTTTTTTTCTTTTTAGCAAGTATTTCAAAGGTCTGTGAAAAACATCCTATTTTCTGATCGTTTTCCTTGGCAAGTTTAGAAATGCCACCACCCATGACTAGACGTTATTACGTGCCCCTTCCATATGTGTCATCTGAACGGTTCCTGGGATCCCTAGCTTCTAAGATACAAAGTTCCTTCTGTCTCCGGAATTGCAGACACCACGACAGGATTACATGGAAGCACACCAGCATTCCCACCGCTGCACAAAAGGCCACGACTCGAGCAGAGCGGGCTGATTGATAAAGTTAGTGCAGAAGTCCGGGATTAGCGGGAGCTGTTGTATAACAGGATTACATGCTGCAATAGTATGTGAAATTGTGCCATAAAAGAAGAGCATGGGCAAGCCCGTGGAAGGCAAGAAAAGAATATGCTAGGCATGAGCGACTAGGCAGAGCTTTTCATTTCTGTTTGTCCATGTAAACCCAGATAATATTAGCACTGACCCTGGGTAGTTAGCAGGTCTGCAGTTCTGTCCTAAAATTCATCCACTCCCATTTAAATTCCACCACTCTCCACAATGCTTGCAACAGCCAATGGAGAAGCATTATGGCCACTACTTGCACTCTGCCTCCCTTTCCTCTCTGGACTCTGTCAGGCAGCAGCCCATATTTATCCCTAGCTGCTGGAGGCCTCCATCTACCTGCTGTCTGCAGCAAGCACCAAAAGAAACAGCAGCAAATCTGCAAATGTTAGCCAACAGGATAGCGTCCAGGACAGGTGGCAGGGGCTGCAGCAGTGAGGACAGATGGACTGACAACCACACAGACAGACAGCAGCACCATTAGACACCATCCATACTTCCAGGCTTAGAAGAGGGGAAGCCTGCAGCACCGGGGACGTCATTCTTCCACTAGGGACAGGAAGCAGATTAACTAGGGTTCTGCCTCCCTCAAGCTGGCAGACTTAAAGTATTTGTTTTTTTTTGGATGAGAAGGAGCAGAGAATTCAGAAACCTGCTGCTCTTAGAGAGCCAGGCCAGCTCTGGCCTTCTAAGTTAATGGCCTTTTATCTTTCCAGAGTCTATTATGAACTAGGAAGAATGACTGAATCTCTACTATTTTACTGTGGCTGGACAGCCACATCTCTCCCTCTCTGCTCCAGTTTGCAGTTGCTTTTGCTTGGAGGACCCATAGCCTGAATGCAGCTTGTCCTGTTCTCCTGTGTGGCTCTGCTTTACTGAAGGGAAGGAGACATCTACCCAGACAGCATCTTCCCTTCAGCAGGCAATTCTAGGAAGTGGGAGAAAGGCCACTCGGGGTGTGCTCTGTGCCCTGGTGTTGCCCCCTGCTCCCTTGCTACACTTCCCTGCAAACAGCAAACTCCAGATGCAACAGGTTCCCTTTGGCTCTCCACGCCAATGGCCTGACCCAAACACACCTTCAGTACCAGTCAGGGTATCAGCATACCTCCACCCAAGAGAGAAAACTTTACTGAATTTGTGAGGACTTCCCAAGGGAAGACAGAGTTGGAATCACCTTTAGCCTCACTCCATGGGCGAGGCTAAGAAGCAAGCAAAGCTAGCTTGGATGGCAGTACTTGCAAGCAGTTCTGAAGCAAACAGCACTATGTCACACACTCCTGCACCACTAACAACCAACCCTGGCCTCTCCCCATCCCCAGGAAAATGGGGCACCAGGTAGAGGTCCCTGAAGGGTGGGTGGGTTCTAAAGACAGGGCTGTGCAGATTCTCAGTCCCTGTTGGTGTCCTTCGGGAACGAGAAGGCCCCAGAGGTCCCTTGGAAGCCAATAATGAGGAAACCCTGTTTTATTCAGGCCAGAGTCGTCAATCAGCCTCTGCCATTATCAAAAACTTTGTACTGCCAATGGTATCACATATGAATAAGAAAATGTGTCTTCATACAGTTACTCTGTGTAGAAGACTAGGAATAAAAGGTAAAAGAGGAGCAAGAAGGCAGGTTACCAAAGATGGCAACTGCCCAAAAAAGACCCAATCTTGCATTGTAAATGAATGAGTACCAAAACGAACACTAAAAATAAGCATTTTTATTATATAAATACCAGCACCGTTCACTGTTGTAACTCAGATCGGTTCAACAACTCCAAAGAGGAGCTTGCCCTCCGCACCCCACACCTCCACCACCACCCTTTTCTCTACTCATCCCCTAGTCCCTAACCTGCCCTCAGTCCAGGGCCCTTCCACTGGGTGGGATCAGCTTCACTTAGCTCTGCATATCTCCCTCTAAGGTGGTAGCCCTGTCCACCTAGTCCTCCTAGGCACTCTCGTCTCAAGTCATCCTCCTGGGGTCTTAGGTTGCCTGGCTCTGTAGGGTCTTTCCTTCCTCCGGACTCCCAAGTCTCTACCCTGCTCAAACCCGGGGACCCTAGCCCCAAGGTGGGCGCCTCTGCCCGCACCCCTGCACCCTCGGCAGCCCCTCCCCCACACTCAGCCAAGAGGACCGGGTGAGTGAGCGGTGAATGGACGGATGGAGGCACCACCACCGAGGGATGGATGGCGCGCCTTACGGGGGGGTGGGGTGGGGGGAGCTTACTTGAGCATGGCCTCTTCTTTTTCCTCCTCTTCCTTCTGCCGGTCCATCACTGCCATGATAATGTTCCTCTCCTCCTCGGTCAGGTGGCTCAGGTCGGGCAGTTCTTGCATAGGGGGAGGCACAGTGGGTGGGCGAGGACCGCGGGGACCCACGGCTGAGGACATTTTCGTGGCCTGCCCGCCCCCTCGGCTCGCTGGCTCTTGCTCTCACCTTTCGGATTCACGCCCCGCAGCTGCGCCCCTGCTTTCCAAGCTCACAGCGAAGCCCTCCCGGCGGCGGCGGCGGCGGCGGCGGCAGCAGCAGCGGAGCCGGGGACAGCGAGGACCCAGTCTCTCATGATGCTCTGCCTCCCGCCGAGCCCGGATGCTGCCTTTGTTTGGGTCGCCCTGGCGAGGCTCGGGGCCGCCTGGTCGCCTCCCGCAACCCAGCCTCGGCCGGCGGGGGCGGGCAGGCGGAGGCGCGGCGAGGGGGCGAGGGCTGGCGCTGGGCTCCCGAGCGCGGCCGGGCACGGGCTGGGCTGGCGGGCCGGGGGCGGGGCCGGGCCGGGGCCACCCGACGCTGCTCGCTCGCGGGTTCTGCTGCCTCCAGTTTGGGGCTGCGGGAGGGAGAGGGAGAGTTTGGGTGTCAGTTAGGCGGAGTCTCGGAGCTTCGCTCCCGGGTGATGCTGCTGCTCTCACAGACATAAGCTGCCAGCCACTCAGTCCCGGAGCCGCTCCGCCCACGGGCACCACCCACCCACTCCCCGGTCCGAGCCACGCGTGCCCGGGCCGCTCACCCCCACCCCCCACCCCAGCCCCACGCTCGCCAACGAGCATACTCTGCTGCTTGGTCTCTCCCCAGGTACCCCTCACCCTGAGTCATCCTCCCTCTCCAGATCCTGGTCCATGTCATCCTCCTCAACCCTATTTTCCACTGGGTTACATTAATCATCTTCATCCTCGCTACAGTCTTCATCATTGATGTTATTTGAGCACCCACAGTGTTTGGAACGGCAAGATGGAACACCCTCTAGATCTATTTTTTTTCCCTTCCTGACACCATGTCGATCTCCTTAACTCGTCAAGTGTGCACAGCCACAGTAGTGTGTGGTTTTCTAGATAATTTTGGTATACACACATACACACATCCAACAACATGAACCCTGAATTGTCATATTCTCCAAGGCAATCTCTTTCTTGACGGGGTTCTCCCTAGAATTGTTCTGCTATGTATCCTCATTTCCCCTTCAAGACGCCCCACCACAGTAACTCTTTAATTTGCCATTTGGGGCACTGGGTAGCCCCATCAGACTGCATAACTTCGCTGGTGCTTGTAAGTGGATTATCTACTCTAATTCCTCCAGTGATGTTCGCTATCACCGTGTACTCACTTTACTTCTTCAGCAACACAGATGCCAGGAGAAGAAAAACGCCCACCCAGATCCCATTGTATTTAGAAGCTTCTGCTCATTGCCTGGTGCAATGATAGGTACTGAGGAGGAGCTTCTCTTGCTGATAAAGGCAAAAATTAATAGACAATTCTTTCAAAATGGGTAATATTATCAGCTTTGAAACCTGGCGACTGAATTTTGTTAATGCAATTATAAAAGAATCGATAGAGAGAAGGGCTCAAATTGAGCCATTTCCCAGTAAGGCTCTCACAGCAATGATGATGAAAGAGCTGGTGGGCTGCTCTCCTGGGGAAGTCTTTCTGTAGTTCCACAAGCAAGACAGTACTCCTGCTCCTTCTCCAAGCCTAACTTTGTGAGCACGAGGAAGAGGAAGAGCTGACATAGCCGTAGGAGAGTGCATGACACTAAAATCTTTCCATTTAAAGACCTTAGAATTTACTTGATTTTGCCTGTAAGTGCAGTTGTTTTCATGTGGATACAAGTATTTGAATTTTCTCTGTAATCAAATGCTCATTGCCTGCTGTATTCACTTGGCTAATAACTAAATCTCCCTCTAACAGAACTCTTGGAATTATTTGAAGCAGTGACCCGGTCAGCTTCAGTCTTCCCCAGAGTGAATATAGTCAGCTTACCCAGCTTGCTTTGTGCAGCAGTGTCGTTTCTACTTCTGGCCGTTCTTGCTGTCTGACTTTGGACACACGTATTGTCCCCACCGCCTTTCTTCTCTCTCCCCTTCTCTCCTTTTCAAATACTTATCAAGGGTATTATCAGCAAGAACAATCTTTGGTTCTGAAGTGTTTATTAATGCCTTATAGTCATCATGCTTATTGATGACTATAAAGCCACCTGATAGTAGGCTTTTTTTAAATAGCTGTGTCACTTAAGAGGCTGTCACTTAGGTAAGTGTGTAGTCCACTAAGCTTTCCACTGATTTTTCATAAGTGCCGATGTCTATCTAGTCAGATTTACTCTTTCCTCCAATTATTAACTGATAGAACACTCCAAGGAACATCTTTTCTTCACTAAACAAAAGTGTTTGCTTCTCTTCATCCATCACATATTTAAGAAGAGAGATGGACCTGGGTTGGCATTCTGGCTCTGTCCCATACAGTATGACCCTGGAAGAGTGATCGTCCCCACATCTGTGTAAAATGTAGTAGACATACGTATCTCAGAACGGATGATGAGTATGATAAGACTCGTGTAGCATCTTTATCTGTGTGAGAACCACTTCGTATGTTTTGGTTTTCTCTTTCGCCAAGAAATACTTTTATCTCTAAGTTACTCCGACACCAGAAGAAGCTGCAGTGTAGACAGCTCAGTCATCCGGCCAGATGTCCACCTCTGCGAGGTCAACATGGAAATGCAAATAGGCCAGGGACAAAGGCCACTCTCTCCTCAGGAGGTTCACATCCAAGTTGGTTCTCTGGAAATTTTCCTAAAATATAAAGAAAGGGATTACAAAGCCTCAGTAAAGATGAGAATTGGCTCAGGAACACTCGACAGCAATGATTTAACAGACAATAATGGTGTTTTAATTTATCTTGGTTGCTATAATAAAATAACACTGGTGGAGTGGTTTATATAACAGAAATTTGTATTTGGAAGGTTCTAGAAGCTGAAAATTCAAGACACGATGTCTACAGGCTTAATTTCTCCCAAGACCTATCACCTTGGCTTAAAGATGGCTGTATGTGTACGTCCCTGGTGTTTCTCCCTCCACAGGCAAGAACACTTCTCTTACTAGATTAAGACCTGATGTTTATAAACTCATTCAACAGTATTTACCTGTTTGATTTAGATGTTGTGGGAGCTGATGAGATGGCTCAGCAGATAAAGGTACTCACCATGAGGCTTGACAACCTGAGCATGGTAACCAGGACCAACATGGTCAAAGGGAGAACCAGCATGCATAATCACACAACCAAATAGATAAATGCAATAAATAAATAAATAAATGACTCTTGTCTCTGAATATAGCTGTATTTAATAGAACTGGAGAACTGTAGGATTTCATGACAAATTTGGGGGAAAATATAATTCATTACGTAGCAATTTGTCAGAATTACTTGGGGAATCAATTGACTGCTTACCTATACTATCTAAATAGCAATAAAAAGAAATCTGCTTCTTAAATATACTTCTGTTCATAGCTACCTTACCAGGCCACGCACATGAGTGTTAAGTTAGGAAGTGAATAAATGTCAGTGTGTCTTTACATGCCAGCACATGGTTTTCTCCTTCTTTATCCATTGCAGAAAGGATCAAAGCAAATTTCGAAAGGACAAAAGAACAGTTTTTTTTTTTAATTTACATGCAGAGAAGCAGAACTTCACTGTACTTAATTAAGCAAACAAACAGTTAAGGTGTGTTCCCCCAAAAGCACAGCACAACTACGTGGTTCCTGGAGGCACTCCCCTAAAACACGTTCAAAGGATTGGGGAAATGTGCACAATAATTCTCTCCCAGAAATTCACAAGGCACATTAACAGATAGAAAAGCGCTAAGGTATAATCATTTGCTGCAGTAAGGAAACCTGCTTTATGTGGCGGGTTGCCATTTCCCAAATGCATTGGGCCATTGTTTCCCGATGGGAAAACACGCCTCAGTCAAGGTTTGAAGAAAAGCTTGACTTGCAGACCTTAATTAGAAGGGTGTAAAATGGCTGATATATTTCTCCTTGTTTGACCAGTATTAGTAAAAAGAAATCAAAAATATCTACTTACAAGACGTGTTTCAAATGTCCTTGAAGGCAACAAGAACACTGTTTTGAACAACAGTCTGAAACCAACCGAAGCTATTCTTTCCACCAAGGCTCTAAAAATCATCATTTCTCTAAAATTGGACACTGAAGTTCATTATTAATTTAATTCAATTAGCTGAGGTTTTAACTATACAGTAGAAAAATCACTGACACAAGTCAGTTTTACCCCTTCATTACCATTTGAAAGCTGTGGCCAGACTTATTGCCTTCAAAATCAAATCATCCAAAATTCAAATGGTGACCTTATTTAGGAAAGATTCATCACCGAATTAGCTTAGATGAAGTCGTGTTGGATTAGGTGTCCTTATAAAAGATGAGAACACGGACACCTAGGAACAAGGAAGCCATGTAAAAAGACACAGAAACACACGTGGGAACAAAGTCAATGAGAAAACAGGATGGGAGTAAAATCATGCTGCCACAAGACAGGAAATGCCAGGAGCCATTAGAAACTAGAAGCAGCCAACACAGAGTCAGTCCTAGAGACTTCAGGAAAAGAAAACTGGTCTGATTAACCACTTGGTTTTATAGTCATAGCTTTTGCAATTGTGAAAGAATAAATGTCCATTCTTTCAAGCTGTGGTTTGTAGCATTGTTGTAAAGTACCCCCAAGCACACAATATAGTAGCTATATATATTTGGATGTATCAGTAGATAACCCTGAGTCCTAGTTTGCTTAACTATTAAGCAGCACAACATCTGCCTTCAAGAGTCTCAGTGAGCAAAAAGATATAGGAGACATGTACACAGTGCCTAGCACATAGAAACGATTCGTTTATTCTTTCACTGTTCATTGACCGAGGAGTTGTTTTGTGTGCAGTGCTAAGAGAATGTGTGATAGAGAACCGTGGTGAATTAGCAAATGGTGGCCATAGAAATAGGAAATCAATGTTCTATTTTGTGAATGAAGTTTTACTGGAACATAGACAACATGCTTTGTTCCACGTGTTATCTATGCCTGTCTTCCTGCTGCAGTTTAGAATTTAGCAGATGCAGCATAGACCATGTGCACCAAGCTTAAAATAATTATTTTCCACCTCTTTATAAAAAGAGAGTATTGACTCTTACTCTAGATGCCTGCAATGCTGCTGAGAGAGACAAACTTAAACAAGCACACAAGAACAGTACATGATAATTCATCGAGACGTAACTTGTCACACGCAATAGGAAGTGTTATTCCTAAGGTAGGGGGCCTGTGAAGAAATACTTGAGGGTTGAAAAGAACCAACATAAGGAGAACTAAGCACAGTTTATCATCATAGATGTAGCTGGGATGAGGCCATGAGTCAGGAAAGACCAGTCCTGGAGAAAGTAGGCCAGCGAAACACGGTCACTATGATGGGGACATTGTCAAGCAGAACAAGGAGTGCCATTGGATCCTTGTGCACCCAGGAGCCAATAAAGAACTTAGCAAGGAGTTACATTTGCATTTTTAAAAGATTACCTGTGGGTGGCAGGGAAATGGGTGGCAACAAGGGAGAGTGGACACAGAAAGTCTGGCTGGAGGAAATTGAAATGTCCTGGAGTAATGTGAAGTAGTAGTGTGAACATATTCAAAATGCACCTTCTGTCCTGGATCTGGAGGTCTGTAGAGATGAAACGTAGATGGTGTAAAATGAGGAGAATGACTGACATTTTCATTTTGGCGTAAGGTGTAAGTCAGTGGCTGTGGATCTATTACTGATAGGAGAGATGTGTGTATGACCAGAAAGTGCAGGTGCTTTAAGGGTACCAAACTTTTTATCATCATCTAAGATCTCAAATCAAGAAACATTTTAAAATTTAAATTGGCAATCAATCATTCTATCCAAAATGGTTTTCAAAAACTTAAACATATGTTTTCCTTTTTGTTTTTAAAGATGTGTGTGTGTGTGTGTGTGTGTGTGTGTGTGTGTGTGTAAGTGTATGGCAAATAGGTATCACGCCAAAGGAGGCGAGACAAGGGTGTTAAATCCCCTGGAGCTGGAGCTGGAGCTACAATTGGGTATAAGTCTTCCAGTGCAAATGCTGAGAACTGATCTGATCTCTAGAAGAGCAGCAAATGCTCTCAACTGCAGAGCCATCTCTCCAGTCCCCAATGGTTTTTATATCAAAGGTTGATCTGAGAGCCAAAGGGGCTTTATTGTTCTTAAGATGATAAGAAAAGTGAAGATTCCATTAGTGGAAATCAACAGAAGTCAGCGCACATATGCCTACTCATAGAGGGTCTATGCACAATGAACTAGTCAGCATCTTCTCTGAGGGACAAATGAGTAGTACACTTGTGATTCAATTTTCTACACATACATTGAAATTATTTGGCTTTAATTTCTAAATTATTTTCAAGTAAAAAACTATTTTTGAACGTCAAGCACGTACACTGACATGGAACTTGGCTAGCAGGTGGACTTCTTCCTAGAGGTTAGGTTTATCACGTCTATCGCTGTGCATTCTTACACCATTCCCATGAACGTCAACACAATAAGAATGGCTTTTATGGGAAATGATAAGATGCCCTAGCTTCTCAAAGGACATTGGAATGTGTGCCCATCCTAGTGTCATTTGTATGAATGCCATTTACCTAAACATGCCCTGGTTTGGGTGATAAATTAAATGTCACTTTATTTATATGCGGTTATAATAATTTGCTAAAATGTAGTCTTTCTGGCTTCAAAGAACATTTGGCTTGCAAGAGCTGCCACTGAAAGTGCTTGGCTGGGGCTGAATATCAGATTTGGGCTCGAATTCAGGCAAATACCTATCTTAATCTAAAATTTGGTAAGGTTCCACTATTGTTGTTTATTTCATGAGGAATTCCTAATCCGGGATGTTTCTGTCCTAGGACCAAAAAGACCTATATTACCTTCTTTTCTTCTGGCAGGCCATACCACAATTAATATTCTTCTCTCTTTCACTTCTTTCCATGTAGTACGCATCTTCTGACGAGTCACCATAGTTCACGGCCTCTTTTGCCCGCTTCAGAGGCAGCTCACCCTCACACTTGCCAAACATAGGAAGCTTAAATGGTAATGTTTTAGAATAATTTCTCCACAATATCATCTTTTCCAGACTCTGTTTTTGCACTGAATAATTTTAGTTTTGGTATTATGTGTTATGAATAGTCCTATCTTAGATTCCTTAACAGTTTCTTAACACCATTCTTTGAAGAATACCTTCTGAAATTCTCTATTAAGTGGACAGAAGTGACAAAGTATTAATGTCAATCAATCTAGTCAAGCTGTGTGTTGTCTTTCTCAATTATGACTGATCTCTCTCTTAAAGAGTGTTGCAAATTAACTGACTTGAAAACAAATTGTTACATTTCACCTACTATTGACAGATTTTTCTGTCCTGCCCGGTTCCCACAGTTGTTAGGTCCCAAAGAAAATCACACAGAAAGTCTACATTAGTTATAAACTGATTGGCTCATTGTCTCATGCTTCTTATTAGCTCTTATAACTTATATTAGCTCATTATCCTTATCTACGTTAGCCATATAGCTTGCTAGCTTTTCCTACAGGGCAGATAACATCTTCCTTCTTCCATGTCTGGGCAGGACTGCAGGAAGAGCTTCCTTCTTACCAGAATTCTTCTGTTCTCATTGCCCCGCCTCTACATCCTGTCTGGTTTTCTTGCCTATACTTTCTGCCTGACTACAGGCCAATCAACATTTATTTAAAACATAATTGACAGAATACAGAATTGTCCCACACCAACCTACCTAAAAATATCTAAAAGCACCATAAACAGAAAAGATTTAGATAATAATTCCTACAAACAGATTGCTATGTAAGCAACTACACTACAAGTTAAAAATAATTTTGCTAGACTTTTATTTTATTTACAATTAAAATAATATTTTATTTTAACAGAGACACCTCAAAATAAGATTGAAACAAATGGTCCTTCCTTTATTTTTGGATGTGATTTGGGCACCAAATGCTGGCAATTCCTGTCCTGGAGTAGACAATCACTTTAACTAATGTTGCCAAGATTCTTTCAAGGAAGCAGGAAACCTATTAAAACACAGCGTTGGCTCCCTGTGCTGGCCCCACAGACCTGAGTACCACAGATTAAACAAGACTTCGAATGTTCATAAACTTTAATTTCTTCATCTCTATAATGTAAAGGCAAATTATCTTCTATAAATGCCCTCAATATTTGTGTGATAGTAATATTCCTTGAGTCTATGGCATGTTCCAATCCTGTTTTAATTGTTCTACATGGATTATCATAATCTTCTCTTTAAATTAGCATGCAGTAGTGATATCTTTAGGGTCAATATTAAGCCTAACTAGTGGAAAAGATGGTCTTACACACAATCTTGAGGTACAGATAATATTTTCTTTGATCTCTCAATAACAGCTTTCAGATAATTATTTTCCATCCAACTTGTAAACTTCCTCCTAGTCTCAATTTATTTTCTTCTTTTTTGATTGTTCTCCCTCAATCCTAAGTGTTACTCTCAGTTCTGTCATCTTTTGTACCCTAATATCTATGTGTACTCAAGGACAGCATTATTAATGCCCCATAGATGCTACACATATATTCCTAAATATATAAATTCAATCTGTTCAGTCTGTATTGTATTACTTGTATCTGTGTTTTCAGAGCTAATCATTTGGTATTTGTCTGCTCTTCCTAGGGAAGACCATTTTTCTTGTTCTCAGTATTCCTTAATTGCCTGTAGTTCTTTCCGTAGTGGTAAAACCTCGTGGTCTGTCCCTCCATCCACTTTAGCATGTCTGTTGTTGTTGTCTCTGTTCAGCTCATGTTTAGATGAGTTTAATTATGTAGCTTCTGACATTCCTAGGAGATACAATCTCATAGAAAACACCCTGACCTCCTTGCCCTTATAATGTTTTCACCACCCTTTTCTGCAATGATCCCTGTATTAATATTAATTACCTATTGAGTAATATAAGGATCAGATGTCTCCCCATCCATGGGGTTATCTCCCTCTAGCATGCTTGCAAAATGAAGTAAGCAGAGCATGCTGTCTCATGTGTGCTCTCTAAATTTTACTACCTTCTCCCTGCTATTCATTTCTCATCCTTTTCTTCTATTCACTAAGACCAACTGTACCTTCTCCTAAAGGCCAGATGAAATTAAGAGATTTCCAGCTTCCAGCACCATCCCTACAATGCTTCAGAACCATCAGAGTGGAAGAGTCAGAAAGCTGGGAAAGTTTGTCGTTGTCCATGACCCTTACTTCTCTCTTTTACCTCTTCAGATAGGTAAATTCCTATGGCTTCATCAAGACTGATGTCTTAGTTTGTCTAAGTTGTTTTGCCACAATTACATAGATGGGGTAGTTTACTGCCAACAGTCACATGGGCTAAGTAATTCTGATACATGAAGATGGTAGAGTTGGAATCTGGAAAGAACCATTCGCTACAACATAGAACTTGTCTTTTTTCTATATCCAGACACGGAAAAAGAAAAAAGGGTTCATGGCCCTCTTTTGTAGAAAATTCTGAACCCACTCATGAGAATTCTACTACCTTAACCTAACTGTATGTTAAACACATTACTTGTTTATTTCATGACACTGAACAGTAAGTTTAAACATGAAAGCAAGGTAGATCACAAAGATTCAGGGACAGCATTGGATTTATTGGACTTTATTAGAAGTATTAAGTGGTCTAAGGATGTAGCTCAGTGTTTTAGTGCTTACATAAAGCATGTGGAAGATTCTGGATGATCTCCATCCATAGAAAAAGAGGAAACCATAGGGAAGAAACTTTAAGTAATTATATATATATATATATATATATATATATATATATATATATACACACACACACACACATACATACGTACATACATACATACATGTCTTAATTTTAAAATGCCACCAAGATGTTCAACCTTATGGGACTGTACATTTCTTTTGTCCTTAAATCCACTTCCCATCTCTTTTGCCAAAACATGTCATTTCACAGAGACACTTACTTTTTACACAGCTTACTCATGTACTGTTCCTCTCCAACCTGTATTCATCCTTAGCTATTGTTCCTAGGAATCCAGCTCTGCAGGCTTTTCAGTGTTTCATAATTTTAAGTAAATAATATATAGTGTGTTATTATCCCATTTTAAATAACAGAATGGCAAAGTGCTAGAAAAAGTAGTAAACATGGACCCATTAATCAAGTAGACACATGTACACATATAACAAGGCCAGTCAGTCAGAGAGAGAGAGAGAGAGAAAAATGGTGGACTCATTTGAGCAAAATAGTGATGACAAGAGAATACTGATAAAGAGCCTGCCTGACTAGATTCTGGTTCCAGCAAAAATGATATTGAGAAAATTATTAATATTCCTACAAGTGAAATTAAATGTTCTACTAGTATTCTTTATTTAAAAAAAAACACTGTTTTATTTTACATACCAATTCCACTTCCCCCTCCATCTCTCCTCCCGCTCCCCTGACCACTCCCAACCCATCCCCACCCACTTCTAAGAGAAGGTAGGGACTCCCATGGGGAGTCAACAAAGATTGTCACATCAGTTTGAGGCAGGCCCAAGGCCCTTACCAACATTCTTTAATGGTCTACATATCTCTAATATTATCCAGTATGAATAGGTAATAAACAAAAAAATGATAGTATTTAACTGATAGTTTTTTAAACATTCTGCATGGGAAATAAGAATATAATATAATGAAAAGCTAAATGCTGAAAATTTAGGAACAGTAGCTCAGCCAGTTTATTTGAATTGAGACATAAGTTAGTCAAAACCATTTGCTGCACCAGAAAAAAATGGGGTTCAATTTGTCTACATCTTGCTAAACTTTGGTATTACCACTTTTTAATTTTGACTGTTTCTCAGGCTGTGTGGTGGTACTTCACCGCGGCTCTAATTTTTTTCTATAATTTTTATTATAATAATATTCTGTTGTAGTAAAGAGCCATGGCCAAGGTCACTTAAGGAAGAGTGTGTTTATTTTGGTTAGTGACTCCAGAATGATATGAGTCTATCATGGTGGAGCTGCATGGCAGCACACAGCAGGAATAACTAATGGTAGGAGCAGAAAGTGTGAGAGTTCAGGTCTCAAGCAGAGGGAGCAAACTGGATTTAGAGTGAGACTATATCAACCAATGTCCACCTCCAATGATTTATCCGCCTATGTTTCCCCAAGCACTGTTCAAATACCCAAATGTGTGGTGGAGATTTCTCATTCAAACCTCCACAGAATCTAGTATTTTAGAGCCAATGAAACACTGTTTAGAAATTCCCTATGAAATTAAACATGTTACTTACATTACCATGCAGTTATATTCTTAAATATTGTTTTCAGAAGAATAAAGTTAAATAAATGTTTTTATAAAAACATATGCACAAATATTCAGAGAAGATTTAATAAGGTATAACAATAATAAAAAAGAATCAAATGATTGGATGACTAGAGAAATATTGATATATTCTGATCTATGCATCTGATCTATGGATATAGCTAAATAATAATTTGAAGAAATCTAAAGGAATGATACTGAGTAAAAAAATCCATTCAAAGAGTCATGAGTCATATGTTCTCATGCATATAATATTCTTAAAATGACAGAATGGCACAAGTAGGTAAAAGTCTCTTGATTGCCAGGGGGCTGGGATGAAGTGATGGGATAGATAAGAATATTCAGGGGGCCATGATGTTCCTTCTTTATGTCAATATGAGTTCTACAGTTTGCTTTGGCAGTGATTTCTTGAATCTATGTGTCAGTTAAAACTTTTTTTAAAAAAAAACCCACCTCCTACCTGAACTTTTAAGAATGGTGAAATTGAGTGTTTGGTAAAATGAATTCTATTATTTTCACAGTCTTCAGTCTATAAATATTTGGAAATAATTCCACGTGTGTTATTCCTTTGACGCACTGATTGGAAAAGTAAACATTCTTTATAATTTTTATTACACTAATTAACGGCCAATGACCAGGCTTTAGTCATTGAATATATTGCCCTCACTGTGGTGGTTTGATGGCTTCCGCAGTCTCATATATTTGGATTGTAGGTCACAGTTAGTGGAGCTGTTTGGGAAGAATTAGAAAGTGTGGCCTTGTTGTCACTGGAGAAAGCTTTGACGTTTCAGGAGGTTCATGCCATCCCCAGAGTCACCCTCATTCTGTCTTTGCCCACTATTTGCTGATCAAGATGTAAACTTTCAGCTGTTTCTGATATCATAACTGTTCCGCCAACATAGTCTCTAACCTTCTGAGACAGTATTCAAAACAGTGCCATGTCTTCTACATTAGAAAACATTTGTCTTTATAATATTTCACATTTTAAATAAACATCTGTTAGTTCTTTAAGTATTCTTATACAATGTGTTTGATCCTATTCACTCTCCTTCCCCAGACACTTCTGAAGAATGACCCGTCTAGCCATAGGTTTTTGACTTTATAATGGTTCCAGGTATGGCTTTCATCCTGTGAAGCAAGACTTAAATCAGAAAGTAGCTGGATACTTTGATGACATTCATGCCACTATTGCAGCAGTGGGCATGTCTGGCTAGATCAATCACTATTGAAGCTCACAGGGCTCAAATCTTAGGAAGACTGACGACTACTTTTCTCCTCCAGCAATGTGCATTGGACCTTCCAGGAGTATGGATGGAATCTTTAGGTAAACACTATGTTCTATGAGTCAACTATGTGTTGTCTTCAGCAATAAGGTCTTACCCTCAAGTTCTAAACAGTGATGGAGAGCACTCACAGTAGTTTTGTATTTTACATCTTCTCTGTGACCCTGTTACAGCATATGCAGTGAGTATAGTTATTGAATCTTCTTGAGGATAAAAGCAAACATAGTAGAATTAAAAAGTCACAAAATCACTGTTTTTATTTAGTCCAAAGGAATTGTGGTTCACGTGATGAAACTTTTTCCTCATTGTCTTTGATTTATAGTTTCTGTTTCTCTTACCAATCCACAAACCTAATGAATGCCATAATTTCAATAAATAACAGAATTTTGGAATACAGTGTTTTCTGTTTTGCAGTGGCATTTGTATTGTGGCAAGTGTTTGCAAGTTGCACCTACCGAGATACTTAACTGCCTCTGACATCAAGAGTTTGGCTGATTGCGGATCAGCTGTGGCCTGAGGCTAAGAAGTTAACTCACCTCATATTCTTTACCAAGAGAGAGTCTCCATTCAGTGACTGTTCAATGCTGTGGGGGAGAAATAAAGATTAGCGTTTTTATTTTGTTTAAAGAATGGATATTTTAACTTCAGAGATCTTTATGCAATTGTTGGAATTAATTTAACTAATCTTAATTAATTTAACTAAATCAATTTAACTCTAAAGAGGTTAAACTTTCTCACTACTCCCATCCATCCTTCCTTGATCCTTGATCCCTCCTGGGTGTTCTCAGAAGTGCATCACGACACACTCTCACATGCTGATCAGGGAACCTGAGCTGCATCTGTTGCTCCCAGAGTGAACTGAGAATGTGCACTCAAGAATGGGATACTTGAGCTGACCCATCTGCTGTACAGCTAGCAATGCCGAGACCATAACTGTGGGGCTGAGAATATATAACCCTTGCTGCTTGGCAGCAATTCAAGTAACAAAATTTTTCCTTACAGTGGACTGGCATGGAAAATCAGTTGACAATTACAGTATTTCAGGTATTGTGACTTATGGAAGAAGTAGAATTATGGACTACACTGTTGAATGGCTGCTGTCAGTGTTGATCAAAGCATTGGAAACAGACACACAAAAAACCCTGACTGGCTTAGAGTGATTAGTCACTAATGAAATCCCAGGCATAGGTGTTGAATAACATCACTGCCAGATGCTCTGGTTGCCATGGCTGGGAAATAACTATCCTCAAAGTACCTTGATAACAAAGGGATTAAGTGGGACTTTTAAGATGTAATTGGAATGTGAGGTTAAAGACCTTTCAAAAGAAGAGTCACACGGCATTTGATTAATTTGTCCTTGTGCCTTCTGTTGTGGAAGGTTACAGGGCTCCTGCTCTGTAAAGAATCAAGGAACAAGTTTCACCAGATATTGAAACTGGCTGATATGATGGTTTTGATATTCTCATCTTTCAGATCTGTGAGTAAATAAATCTCCGATCTGTATAAATTACCCTGTCCCAGGTATTTTGCTATAGCATCACAAAATAGACTAAAGCAGCAGAATATAGGAAAGCTAGAGAAGAGGAAAGATGCGGTATGATTCGGACCCAGGAAAACTATGTAAGTTGTTGAATTCTCACTCTCAGCATATCTGCTATGTGAAGATCAGGTCTGAACTGAAAAGGATGAGAAACCTGCGTCATGGAAGGAAAACCACACACCAATGGCCAGCAAATAAGTTACTGAAGAGAGTTCAGGGTTTTCTAAGTTGAGATGACCAACATACTTTAAAGTCAGTGTGGTGGGTTTGGATGAGAATGAGTCCCAAAAGCTCATACATACTAATGCTTGGGCCCTAGTTAGTGGATTGATTTAAGAGGAATTAGGAGGTGTGCTCTTGTTGAAGTAGATGTGGCCTGGTTGGAGAAAGTGTGTCACTGTGCAAGGACTTTGAGGCTTCAAAAGCCCAATCCAGACCTGGGGTCTCCTTCTCTGCCTCCTGATTATGGATCAGATGTGAGCTCTCAGTTATTCCTACAGCACCATGCTTGACTGTCTGCAGCCATGCTCCCTAACTTGATGGCCATGGACTCATAGTCTGAAATTGCAAGCAAGCTCCTAATTAAATACTTTCTAAACTGTCTTGGTCGTGGTATCTCTTCACAGTAATGGAATAGTGACTAAGAAAATCAGTAAGTATGTGATCTTGCAATGTATTCCTATCACCCAAAAGTATGCCAACAAAGTAATGGAAGATATTTTTGAATGTGTTTCCAACTTGAAGGGAGCACACCATAAAAGATGAGGTATCAATTCCCAGAATGCAGTATGAGTTCTGAGTGAATGGTGTGTAACTGTGTAACTGATTCTATCCATCACGATGAGGTTACAGAACAGAATGCAAGGAGTGTGGAAGCCAGTTCTTAGACTCTCTCTTACACATATATAGAGAGATACATACATTCATCACCTATTTGTTTCTTTCATTAGTTTACTCATGATATTATAACAAAATAGGCATTATAACTGGGTAAATTATAAACAAGAGAAATCAATCTATCACAGTTCTGAATGTCATGATGCCCAAGATGAAATTACAGGTGTTTAGCTTTTGCATTCAAGGAAAAGACACCGACATTTCCTGAGCCCATCCTTTCCCCAGAAATTTGTTTCCATGTTCACTGAACAACGCATAGCATCAAAGAGGAAATGTCAAGTATCACACAAGTACTAAACTGTTTACCAAAACATGTTTTTCTGACTCTTAGAGTCCTCTCTGCACTCTACAAGGTTATCACAGTGGCTATTACGTGCTTGCTCAAAAGAGAGAGGGAGGAAAGAAGGAGAGAGGAGGACAGTGGTGTAGGAAATGCTTCTGTATTTCTGTTGCTTTCATTGGTTAATAAAGAAACTGCCTTGGCCTTTTGATAAGGCAAAATCTTAGATAGGCAAGGAGGACAGAACAGAATTCTGGGATAGGGAAGGCTCAAGGAGAGCCACTGCCATGAAATTGACAGAATCAGACATGTTGAATCTTTTCCAGTAAGCGACAACTTGTGGTGACACACAGACTATTAGAAATGGGTTGAAGATGTAAGAGTTAGCCAACAAGAGGCTAGAACTAATGGATAGGCAGTGATTTAATTAATGCAATTTCTGTGTGGTTATTTCTGGTATAAGTTAGCTGGGACCAAAAGCTGGCCCACAGCCTGGAGCCAGGTGCTGGGAACACGGCCTGCTCCTCATTGCAACAGGACAGAAATGAAAAAAGATAAAAAATAAAAAAGTAATTTTCATGGCTGGTGTGAAGTGACAAACCATGTGATGAAAGTCAGCTTAGGGAAAGAAGAACTTATTTCAGACTCACTGTTTCTGCGTATGGTCTTTCCTAGTGGTGGTGAGAACTTCAAACAGTGTTGCAGGAGTGACAGTCATGATATAATAGCCAATTGTCACAAGCAGTTAAATTTGATTAAAACCAATTAAAATGAAACAAAATTTAAAATAAGAAACAAAAATTAGATTCTTAGTTTTATTAGCCACGTGTCAATCACCCAACTACAGTGCTAACAGCTGCGGTATTGAACAATGTATACATTCAGTGTCCCATCCAGACAACATTCTTCATTGGGCTGGCCCAGATGGACTATCATTATTATGCAATAGACTAGATGTTGGTGCCCAACTCAGCTCTTCTTGTTTTCCTTTTTTTCAGTGCAGTGTCTAGCCCTTGACATGGCAACTGCTTGCATTCAGAGTGGGTCTATCCTCTTCAGTTAAGTTGCTCTAGAGAAACCCTCACAGGTACACTCAGAGATGTGTTTCCTAATGACCCCAAATCTTTGGTAGTAAAGATTTACAATCATAGTGGAAATATCCTCAGTCTGATGGAGTTATCTTTCTTTTACTCATTGTTCATTTATATATTTCATTAGATAAAATTTTAATGGCTATCCACAGTCATATTTTATGTAAGAACTGGGAATGTGGGTATGATCTCTGTCAAATAAAGCTTATAATTTAGTTAAGAATAATCAATGAATTAGCAATTATAACTATGAAAAGTATTATGAGAGGCAATATATAGTAATCTAATACCTAATTTGTGCTGAAAATTTTCCCTTCAAATGAGTAGGAGATAGCTACACCAAAGAGTGTGGGGCAGAGAAGACACCCGGAAAGCTTTCTGTTTGCAAACTTAGGATCTACAAGGATCTGAAATAATGGGAGTTTGTTTTAGTCAGCCCAATAGAACTTCATCCTTGATGGCACGTTGAGTGCATACATTGAGCACTGTGGTTGGGTAATTGACGTGGCTAGTGAAACTAAGGATCTGAAGTTTAAATTTCATTTTATTGTAATTATTTTTCATCAAATTTAATCCGTGTGACATCTAGCTTCTTTATTGTGCACCAAAGAAATGGACTATCACCATAATTGTAATGACATTCTGCTAGATTGTCCTGTAGGAAACAGTGGGTCTGATGAGAAGTAGTCAGGGCCAGAGAGCAGAGGTCTGAAGATACCATGAAGAATTATTGCTTTTTATAATAAGTGGAGGGGCAGTCGCAGAAAAATGTCAGCTAGTGGTGACGTGGATACCTTACATCATACAAAGATTTCACTAAGGATCACCACCCAATAATTTAAAGAAGAAAAATCATTGAACCAGATAAAATTATTTTTCAGTGGGAAGTTAGTACCTAGACTTAACTCATATACTAAATCCTGAATGTATTCTAGTTCCTCATAGCAATTGGCAGGATAGTGGATGTGATCTAATCTCAAAAACTTTAAATCATCTCTGTATTACTTAACAACAACTAGCACAAAGTGAATGTTATGTAAGTTGTTGATCTATTCTATAATTCAAAGGATAATAAGAAAATTGACATACATTCGATCTGTGGTAAGTTGGATTCACAGATATAAGCTCCACAGATACAGAGGGCTAACTGAACATGTTCTTGTAAACTGTGTCATATTTTATATATTTGTTTCATTGTCTCATTTGCCTCAATTAGGCTACAGCCCCTCCTAAGCCTTTGAATTCTACTCTTTTAGGGTAATAGGCAACAGAATTATACTAGACTTCCAGCTTCCTCTGATAATTTGTGTACCTAATTGGCTATCTCTATATTCCCAATTTAAGATTTCATTTTAAAATGTCTCCGTCTTTACTCTGATCCACTACTCTTCAAAGCTCAAACTATGAGAATTTTTCTATTTAGATTTCATGTTCTTTATTTCTGTCTGCCTCTCTTACTTGACTTTCTTTCTCCTTCCAGTTTTTTCCTGTTTTCAGGACTTCTCTGTCTCAAAATGGAATGATTTTCTTATTAGTAACCTTAGTTAAACATAACACCATTGATTCCTGAGATAATGTCTAATTACTGAGACATATTAATCTACCCATGATATACTTTAAGATAAATATAGCCTTTAAGCTGAGTCATACTCAAATTATTAAAATACATGCTGTAGACTATTTACTTGTATCAAAGGAAAATCCTCATAATAACATCATGCCCAGACTACAAAGTCCCAAATACCATTTTCCTGGTAATGTCTCTGGACTCAGCAACTAACAGTACTGTAGAACTTCTAAGAAAGGAACTGACTTACAGTTTCCTCTCATGCAGCTGTGGTAACATAATAGACCTGCTTTCCCAGACCAGGAGAGAAATCTTCCCTGTTTTGATTCAAGCATTTTCTAGGAACTATAAGAAAGCATATACTTTAATGCAAAGAGATGGGTAAGTAGATGCTTTTTTTTAAAAAAAAATTCTTCTTTGTTGTTCACACATAAGGTTTAGTCAATACAGAATCACAAGTCAATAATGAAATGAAGACATGTGAGCATTATCACAACAAAAGACCCCTGACCATAAAAATAGGACCCTGTCCTGTCCTACTTATTCAAGAAAGAAACCAGGATGAGATGAGACCATGCAGTCTGCACTTTTGCCTTTTACAATAATTGATACATGGTCCCTGACTCAGTTTCATCAATATTAATTGAAGACCCATGATGTCACTGGAGAGATAATGCATAATGGCAATCAATAGAAAGATTAAAAGCTTTACAGAGACTTTTCAGTTTGACATCTAAAAAACTTGGACAACATCATCCCTTTCCTCTTGCTGAAGAGAAAACACAGGAAATAGAGACCAATAGTGTTTTCTCTATATTAGACCTCTGGGTACATCACCACCCTAAAACTTGGAGAGACAGATGAATTCAGAAAATCGTAGTCAAGATCAGCTCACTTGGAGTAGGGTGACCGAAATGAGTAGCTGGTAGGAACAAGCAAGTGGTAGCATTGACAGACTTTTGGAGACTGTACTGGTGAGTATAAACATGGGGGCGGGGCTCGTAGGAGCTGCATTCTTAGCAGTATTGTTAGGTTTTATCATTTCAGCTCTATGGTCTCCATCAGTTTCTGATACTGTGGAGCCAAGAAAAAAAATTATTCTCTTGTCTGTAAAGGGTAAAAACTTCAAGTAAGCATTGAAAACTACCCAGATTTGTCTTCACTTCTACAAAAGATGATGTTCTAGGGATAATAGGTACATTCAAGGCTTATGCCACTCAGAGCAAAGCGTGTTTACCCCACTCCAAGAGATAGCAAACTGCTGTAGAGGTTACAGATAAGGAAAACAGGCTCAATGAAAGATGAATTTGATCATAAGCTTATAGAGAGCACTCCATTCTATAATTCATCACCAAATCAAGAGTGCTCCAGCAGGATGGGTGTATAAATCACAGCAGAGAAAGCCTCAGTGTTCACTCACACCATTTGAGAGTGTCTTCCTAGGGAAGCTCAAAGACAAGAGATGTAAAAGGAACATCCTAGAGCATTCTGAAATCCAAAAGGGACAAGTAGCTCAACTGTTGGCCAAAAAGGCATAAACAACGGAAGGCTTTCCCCTTAGTTCCTTACACCACATATATAAGTAAACACACATGAGCAACACTAAATGGACTGAGTGGGCTTTATTTATATAAACGTGTGTGTATGTATCACCCTTTGGGGTGATGTAGGATTCATTTCTATATGCTGTGAATATTATTGGTTAATAAAGAACTGCTTTGGGTCAATAGCAGAACTAGTCAGAGAAAACTAAATGGAATGCTGAGAGCAAGGAGGCTGAGTCAGAGAGAAGCCATGTAGCCTTGCTAAAGCCAGACAGAACTTTAGCCAGTACACCACAGCCATGTGGCCATACACAGATTAATAGAAGTGGGTTAGATTATTATGTAAGAATTAGCCAATAAGAAGCTAGAGCTAATGGGCCAAGTAGGAATTTAATCAATAAAGTTTCTGTGTGATTATTTCAGGGCTACGTGACTGGGAACAGAAAAGTGGCCCCCTCCTTGTGGGAAATGGGAGAACTTGAACCAGGGTAAAGACAGATGAAAATAATGTAAATACAGTATTTGTGCATGAAACTTTCAAAAAAATTAAAAATAATATGAAGAAGACAAAAACAGAAATGAAACCTGCAAAAGGAGCAAGAAGCAAAGAAATAAAAGGAAAATATCTGTCTGTACTCCAACCAGAATGAGCTGTGATTCCAGCTTAGCAAATTGCATGGGAAATTGAAAATAATTGGAATCCCATTCTCTTTGGATAAATACCATGACTAGCCTAGATATAGTAAGGAGGGCCTTGGATCTTCCCCAAAACAATGTGCCTTACCCTCTCTGAGGAGTGGATGGGGAGTTGAGGGGAGATGGAGGGAATAGGAGGAGGGGAGGGAGTGGGAACTGGGATTGGTATGTAAAGTGAAAAAAAGATAGTTTGCTTTCTTTTTAAAAAAAATTTTTAAAGGAAACAATTAAAATAATCTTTATGGGAACAATAGAAATCATGCATGAATAGGAGGATGAAAAAGAAAAAGAAAAAGAAAAGCCTGACAAGATGGATCAGCAGGAATAGGGGCTTGCTGCCAAATCTGAGCATTTGAGTTGGATCCCAGGCACCCACAAGGTAAAGAAGACAACCACTCCCCATTGACCATTTGTTGACTACCTTATAATGTGTACCTTATTATAAGCAGAAACTGCTCATTCATTTCCTGGCTGTCCAGACCCGAACAATGACACAGAAACTGTATTAATTACAGCACTGTTTAGCCAATAGCTTAGACATACATTTTAGCTAACTCTTACATCTTATATTAACCCATAATTCTTGTTTGTGCTAGCCACATGGCTTGGTACCATGTATCAGTGAGGTGTTCTCATCTTGCTTCGTCTGCATCTATGAGATGACTGCAGACTGAGCCTTTCCTCTTCTCAGAATTCTCCTACTTTGGTACCTCACCTACTCCTCCTGTTTGGCTACTGGCCAATCAGCATTTTATTAAACCAATACAAGTGACAAATCTTTACAGAGTACAAGACAGTTGTCGTACAGTACCCTATTAGTAAACAACTAAGCAAATGTGATCATTTTTAAAAATAAAAAATAAATAAAAAGGAAGAAGAAACAAAGGGTAACATAAAAATATTTGATAGACAAATTAGTAGTATTGAGAGAGATAAAGAGAAAATTAGTGAATTTGAAAGTGTGTCCAATCAGCAGAGGAGTGTGTGCCTGAACTGAACTTGTCCCATAGTTACTTTGTTGAATATCCTAAGCGTCATCATAGAAATTTTGCATGATGAATGGAGATAGAGCCAGAGACCCACAGTCACATCAGAACAAGGGATCGAGCTACCAAGGTACAGTGGAAGAGCAGAAGGAGGGAGAAAATGAGAAAGGAATTCAGG
>JAQHUG010000193.1:3871336-3907367 GCA_028555095.1 Dicrostonyx torquatus | reverse complement strand
AGGGCGGTGGGGTAGTGGGGGAGCGGGAGGGCCGGGAACAAGGGGAGTAAATGTAAATTTTGCTTTTAACAAAAATAAATGAATAAATTAAAAAAAAGAAAACCTCCGAACTAAAATATAAAAAAATTGGATTATGTACTAGAGCTATGTCAATAACGTCAATCAATAACAACTCAAAATGTGAATGGTCTAATAATATCAGTTAAAGAATAGAATCTCTCCCAAAAGACAGAAACAAACAAACAAAAAACCCAACAACCCCCCCCCCAAAGACCTTAACTACCAAGTGACAACAAGGAAGCACTTTTACCTGGGCAGTGGTGGCATACACCTTTGATCCCAGCTCTGAGGAGGCAGACACAACCAGATCTCTAAGACTGAGGTCAATCTGGTCTACAGAGTGAGTTTCAGGGCAGCCATGGTCACACAGAGAACCCTGTCTTGAAAGAACAAAATGGAAATACAGTCACATATATTTGAAGTAAAATAATACCCAGAAAGATGTATTACCTTAATCTCCAAAGAAAACTGGTGGCTCTCTTAGTTTCTTACAAAGTATACATGATAATTAAAGACATTATAGAAGACAGAGAGAAGCATTACTTAATAATACAGTCATAAACTATTAAAATAGATAATATGTTTTAACTTAGATGAGTTTAACATCAGAACATAAAAACAGATGGGAGGATAAATGATAGAATTTCAACAAGAAATCAATCAATTCACTATAATAATTGGAAATTTTAATAGACTCACTTCAGAAAACTTTTACATCAAAAAAGGAGGACAGTGGTAAGAATATTTTTGACTGGAACAACGCTATTAATTTGTCCAATTTGGCAATCATAGATTACTTCCAACAATAGTAAAATAAGAAAGATTACGAAGATGAATCATTTTCTGGGACACAATATGCACCTAGAGAAATAAAATGGATACTAACTATGCAATGAATATTCTTACACATCAATACAATTAAAATAAATCATTAATACCTGGCAAACACCTAGCTATTTGGATATTCAATAATATACTTCTAAATAGCACATAGCTCTAAGAAATTTTAACAAAAAATTTAAAAAGTATTATGAATCAATGATAAGGAGAATGTGACATATTAGAATTTGTGGGCTGCAACAAAGTAGTGCTTAAAGGAATTTTATAGAATCAAATGCATATATTAAAAATACAAATATCCCTAATGAATAATATCAGCTAAGCATTCCCTTGTGAAACTAGAGAAGAGAGAGTAATTCAAGCCTAGAGCAAAAAGAACAAAAGAAATAAAAATTAGAGTAAAAAAGTAATGAAATGGAAAACAATAAGGAAAATAATCAATGATCTCTAAACTAGCTCTTTGAGAAGATCAATAAGACTGATAAACTGCCATCAAGGCTATCTAAAAATGGGAGAGAGAGGGAAAGTAAAGATGTGGGTGTCAGTAGTTTTAGGGTTGGATGGAGTTTGTTAGACTAAGGCAGAAAAAAAAAAAAGAAATTTAACACATAAATGCTACCCTCTAACTGATAGAAGAATTTCCTGCAAGCCTGCCTGATGTTCCCCCAATTGCTTTCTATATTTGTAAAGGGTTGTTTACTGATATCCCTCATCTTTTTTTTCTTTCCCAGTAGTTCTCGCATACTGTTTCCATACAGATGTGTTCATCAGTTGTTCACAATAGATCTTCCGGTTCATCTTACCCGGCCTCCTTCTCCTAAGTTTAAGTTGAATGTTTGCCATGGCAAGTTGGTAATCTGACCCTAAGTCAGCACTACGAAGTGATTGGCTGTTTTGGATGCTAGATAAGAGTTTCCTGCCAACCAGAATGTAGTCTATTTGGTTGTGTGCACATTTGTCAGGGGATGCCCATGTCCAGCATCTTGATGGTTTGGCCTGCTTGAATTTTGTGTTGGATATGTACAAGTTATTTACATAGTAAAAGTCAAGCAGTCGTTCCCCTCTATCATGACTTTGTTTTAATCCATATGTTCCCATGACACTATAGTCCATTCTTTCTCCAGATCCTATCCTTGCACTAAAGTCACTCTGTTACAATTAATATGTCATTCTTATGCACCCTGCTGACCTATTTCTGTAGATCTTTGTAGAAATGATTGATGGCATTCTCTTCTTCTGCTGTTGTTGATACATAGACATGTATGATAGTTACTGGATGTGTCATTATTTCGGTCATTTACAGGTCTATACCTGAACAAGCATTTTGTTGGACTAACTGGATAGGTATAAAGCTATACCTGCTGTGTGTTTTCCCTCTCCACTTGAGTTTATAATCTTGCATCTTTTTACTACAAGTTCCTGTATTCCTGTCCAATGTGTTTTTGCCAATCCAATGTTATTCTTCGACAGTGTTTAGTGTTCTCACATTCCAGATCCTTATTGTGATAATTCTTTTCAGCATGAAGAAGTACCTTTCCTGTCCATTTCTATCTGCTCTCCTCCCCCTTTAGGTTTTATGAGAGAAGCACCATCTGTCTTGTGTTTAGAACATGGAGGTATTGGGGCACTGTCAAACTCTGGGACTTTAAATCAGGTATTTAGTTAAACTTGTCCATATTGGGTTTCATGGTCTGAGTCGATAAGGATGACTGACCAGGTCTCTACCTCTTTATGTGGTAGCCTTTAGCCAACCAGATACTCATCTTCCCACCCATGTATTAAATTCCCCAGTTTTTCAGAGGACCTACCTGGTCATTTCTAGTCTCACAATTGAGGAGGGAGATACTGGGAGACCACAGAGTACAAGTTAGCAATTCTAACTCTGTTATGTTTGTACCTCTATTGCATATGCATATAATATTGAATGATAAAGTCACTGGATAATAAAATTTGAAAATGAATATTTCATTATGACACACCTATTTTTAAAGAGGCAAGAGTAAAAGAGTATAATAATCCATAATCCATGTCATAATGGATTAAAGCTGGATAGGTTGTAACAGAGAAGAGTTAAATGATCTGTTTAGCTTAACATAAAACTGTATGACTACCATCAGAGAAATGCAAATCAAAATAACTCTGAAATAACATATTACACCTATCAGAATGGCCAAGATCAAAAATACTGATGACGGTTTATGTTGGAGATGATGTGAGGTAAAGGGAACACTCCTCCATTGTTGGTGGGAGAGAAAACTTGTACAGCCACTTTGGAAAACACTGGCATAACTTCTCAGAAATTTAGGAAACAATCTACCTCAAGACCCAGCAATACCACTGTTGCTCAATCATACCACAAGGACATGTGCTCAACTATGTTCATAGCAGCATTATTTGTAATACCCAGAACCTGGAAATAAACTAGATGTTCTTCAACCAAACAATGGATAAAGAATATGTTGTACATTGACACAATGGAGCACTACACAGCAGAAAAAAAAGATATCTTGAAATTTGCAGGCAAATGGCTGAAACTAGAAAAAATCATATTGAGTGAGGTAACCCAGATCCAGAAAGACAAATAGACAAATATAATGTGCATTCACTCATAAGTGGCTTCTAGACTTAAAGCAAAGAAAAACTAACCTACAGAACACAACCTCAGAAAAACTAGACAACAAAGAGTACCCTAAGAGAGACATACATGGAGATACATGGATAGTGAAAAAGACAAGAGTAAATTGGGAGTGTGGGGAAGAAGGGAGGGTAGGAGGGGAGTGGAGAAAAGTATATAGCCCAATAAAAACAATAAAAAAATTATTTAGAAATAAAAAATGTATGGCTACATAGAGAAGTTTTTGCTGTCTCTCTCTCTCTCTTTCTCTCTCTCTCTCTCTCTTTCTGTGTGTGTGTGTGCGCGTGTGTGCACGCGCGCGTGCGCGCACATGTGCACACCTACCTATACATCATCAGGTAAACACACATACATTTTCTTGGTCTATAAAAAACAGAAATGACTTCTGAGTGACAGTGGTAATAAAAATGTCCTACTAGCAATGATAACATCTAGGACACAGATACTCGCTTCTAATATCATTTCCTAATAAAATGAAGTGGAGCTCTTTAGAGGAATGCTTGAGGCCAGTAAAGGAACTAGATCAGTTAGAACTAGAGGAAAAACATTTCCAACAGAAACAACTACAAGAGGAACCCATGTTGTGGAGATAAGTCTAAGAGTCGTAGGAGAGCTTTTAATGGAGAATGCTTGAAATTCTGAACAATGAAATAAAGTATCTGAGATCAGCTTGTGTTGTCACAACAAAACACTATAGTCTGTAATTTAAATAACATAGTTTCATTTCTCACTATTCTCCATGCTACAAAGTCAAACAAGGTGCTGCAGCATGAGGTTCCTATTAAGGCCTCCCTTCCTAGACCACAGATGACCACCTTTAACTCTATACTCTCTTGGTGGAGATGAAAGGGGTTCTAACTTCTCTTCCTTGTGGTAAGGATGTGAGATGGGGCCAAAATTCCATAACTTCTTCCAAAGTTCATTACCTCTCAGAGGCCTCACCTCCAAAATATACCATTACAATGAGGGTAAGTGATTTAATAAATGGATGTTGAGAAACAATAGTCAATCATTTGTAAGATTGTATAATAAAGTATGAAACAAAATAGCTGTGGATCATACAGCTGATTTTTATCATAATGATAAAAATCATGGAATAAATGAGTAGAGGAAAAAAAATTATCCCACCCTGAAAACTTGTAACAATAATTTATAGTTACTTCAACCTCAACGAGGAGAAAGAAAATTCCCTCTAACTGTCAGCTGTATATAGTGGCTTCCTTCCAAAGAATACAGTGTGAGAAAGGGAAAGAGCAATTTCATAGAAATGTAAACTGCAGTTAAGAAGATGTATCAACATTAACTAATTAATTGTAACAAGTGTAAGTGTACCCACCAATGTAAGATGCTTAGATGTGGGTTGGTATAGGAATACATACACACACATATTTATACTACAATCTCAAGTACTCTATATTTAAAACTGTCTTAAAAGTAGAATCTGTTAAAAGAAACTACATGGCCTTTATCATAATTCTGTGAGATAGGATAGAACACACAAAGTGATCAAAGTTAGATCCAGGGAGTTTAGAGTGCTACATTTATGTGAACCCCAGAAGAGAAACGGCTTGAGAAAGCTTCCAACTGGAGAACACTATGGGTACATTATGGCAGGAAAGAAATGTGAGCGAAACTGTGAATTCTGGTCACAGTTGGAGTGAAGGATGCATACTGAAGTATTCCAAGTGGGAAGCAGTCTGATTAAATGTATGACAAGCTGGACGTGGGGGCACATGATTATAATCTCTGCTGTGGAGAGTTGATGCTAGGCAGATTGCTGGAATTTGCTAGCCAGACAATCTACCTGACATCTGAAGCTGTTGTCTGCCCTCCATATGCATGCACACAAATATTTGTGAGCATTACCACACACAAGTGCGCTCACACACACTTGAACATGCACGCACATATACACACAAACTGTATGGAAAACCCAGTGAATATCTGAGGGGAGCCAACATTGCAAGTTGGCTTGGAGAATGTCTCGTATTATCTCGAGTAGCAGATGATATGTTGTAGCTGGGATGAGGTCCTTTGGATACGCAAATAAGGAAGGAGAGCTTTGTTTGACCTGTGAGAGCTCTTGGTTGAAGGAAAGACAGGAAATGGGTCATTGGAAAGCAGTGTAAAGCCAAGTGGAGAGACATCTCTAGCCAATGTCTTACGTTCTGGGTTGCAATGACAGAAATATGAGTAAAAGTGTAACAAACAGTACCACCTGAGACCACGCTGCCTCCAGGACCATACTAATCTGAATGGGCATGGTGATGCCCTGGCCCAAGCTGGGGCCAAGCTCCAGGTCTGGGAATGTGGTCTTACTGCAGCCAGGTCTTTGTTGATGTCTGTGGCTTATGTTACCACCAGCGGCCATAGGAGAGCTGGCTCCCATAGCCTGGGCACCTGAGAGCTGGTCCTGCCACCAACTCCCATGCTTCTTGCAGCACCATGAAGGCTGGCCCCACCCCTTATCATACTCAAAGGAGAACTGGCCCTGACCCTTGATACCACGGACCCACATCCAGAGTTTTGAGTTGGCACACTTCAATATCTTTGCCCTCTATGACCTACTGTATTGTGTGCAGGAACCAGTCAATGGAAACCATAGCTGTAGGATTGGTTGGGACAATAGCAGGATATCCAAGAGGAGTCTCTGTGAGGGCACAGTATTGATGGTGTACCAGAAGTCAAAAGCCTTGAAGCAGGCCAACAACTCAATGCAGTGAACATTTTCTAGTAAAGCTGTTTGGGCAAAAGGTGACACACCAAAGGCCACTACAACAAATGAATAACTGATGGAGGGTTGGGAAAAACACAGGAGTGAGATTTTGTTGTTGCTGTTGTTAGTTATTTTTTCTTTTCTTTTGTAGGGGAGGCTATAAAGGTGGAGGCAGACATGGAAGGACTGAGAAATGAATGGGGGTCGGATGTGAGCGCATTTTGTGAAATTCCCAATGAACCAATTAAAAAAATGTTAATAAAAACCAAGTGGAGCAGAGCTGTAGATACTGTGGAGAGAGAAGTCAGGGAGAAGCAGCAGGCGTGTCCTAATCTGCTTTTTCACCTAGCTAACCACATTCTACATATTTTTCCTTATGCTACAAACTCTAATTTTGTTGGAGAAGACAATCTTGATTTAATATGCCTTAATGTTGCCTTGCCTCTAGGAGTGCCCTGTGGTCCAATTCTAAGCAGTGAGAGCTCAGCAGAAATCTAAGGGAAGACTTGATTACCTGATAATACAAAGCGGTCTCTGCCAGCATCTCCCTCTTGTTTACCCTCCCCCTTAAGATCCCAAAGGGACAAGGACATGATGCCTAAGTTTCAGTTAATACAGCGTAATTAAGAGGAAGAATCTCACATGGTAAGGGCAACAGAAGGAGACAGGTTCTATATAACATGATACAGCTATCTCGAACCTTTAATTTACACGACAGAAAAGATAACATTTAGTGGAACTATTGTCGCACTTCATTCATATTCCAATTGAAAAAGAGTAAAAGGTTAGTCTCAGAGTTTAAACACTAACGTGTTATGGAATACTGCTGAGTTAATTGTTAATTGGATGGAAGCAGAAGAGGCTTTGCTCCTGGGACAGACACCTTCCTGAGTAGCTATGTCTCCGGTTAGGCTTGGAGGTAGGGCACTGTGCATCATTAGTTTTAATTCAGAACACAGTGGCCTAACTGTGCTTTGTGTGCTGATGCCCAAGGTTCACAGCTCTCTCTACTATAATAGCCAGAACACCCCCAAGCCATTTAACAGTGAATAAGTTGTCACTCACTGTCCTGCTGGCTTCATTGTTGCTGGTAATCAAACACTGACCAGAATTACCTTGGTGAGAAAAGGAAATTTTCAGCTTATAGTTCCTGGTATAGTCCATCATTTAAGATAGGAACTGAACTTGGAGGCAAGAACTGAAGCAGAGGCCATGGAAGAATGTTGCTTTCTTCCTCACTTCCATAGTTTACTCTGCTTGCTTTTTTTTAACACCTAAAGACCATCTTTGAGGGTGGCACGACCCACAGTGAGCAGAATCTTCCCACATCAATTTTTAATCATGAAATGTCCCCATTGTCATACCTACAGCCTAATCAGACAGAGGCTGTTCCTCAATTGATGTCTGCTCTTCCCAGGTGACTCTAATTTGCGTCAAGTTAAAAAAACCTAACTGATGCATTCTTCATTTCTTTTAATTTTAAGTTTTGTATTAAAACCCTTTAAAAGCAACCCTTTTATTTTACAACCATTTTATTGTTTGTGTAAGCATGTTTGTCATCATGTATGTACACATATAACACTAACGAAAGTCAGAAAAGGGTATCAATCAGGTCCCCAAAGAAAAGTTAGAGATGGTAATGATTGGCCATGTGGGAAACAGAAGCCGGGTTCTTTGCAAAAGCAACAAGTGCTTTTAACTGTGGAGTCAACTCTCCATTTCTATATTGAGGCCGTGGACAAGAAGGTTCCCCAGCAGGTGAAATTAATTCTCCATAATCAAAGGTGTCTCTGAAAAATAACCTAGTCTGTCTACCTGACTGCTGTATCACATGGCTCCCACTTTTCCTTGCACCTAGACCACAGTATGATTTTTTTTACAGGCACGATCTTTTCAGAATAAGTATTCAGAATGCTTTATGAAAATTTAATTCATTCTGCATTTTGCTGCATCTGAGTTTCAGGATCCATCATCCTAGCTGCCCCTGGTTTCTCTGACTGTTGCTCAGCAATCTGCAGATATCCTGGTAAGAAGGACGAAAGTGTTCTAACAACCATCACCAAGCTACTTCCTATACTTTTCACACAAGTATGCTAAAGACATTGACTGATTTCCATGACTGTGGGTGCTTGGGATGTTGTAGATCTGGAGCCACTTATCTCGGGCTATCTCTAGCCCCTTTAATAGACATTCATCACCTTTAGGTCTGACCCAATATCCTCCTGAGTACTGTGTGAATCTTTTTGGAACATTCTAACAGACCATGAGGTTTTTACCAACCCTGAATGTCATGAGAAAGTATCTAAAAACTATTACCTACCTGATGTTCCCACTAATACTATTGAAATATGCTATGATTTGTAGCTTTCATTTTTATGTAACCATAAAATTTAAATTAAACTATTATCACCTAGAAACATGATATTGAATCTATGATTTTAGGCCATGGTTGCTCACAATTTGGCTCAAAGTGAGTGATCTCTTTTTCTATAGCTGTGTTTTTGTTTCAACAAATGTAACTTTGACCAACTTTCCATTTTACTTCAATTTATTAAGATTAGACTATTGAAAAGGCAAGACTATATCTGTACCTATCTATCTCTCCCAATATATGTATCAATAAATAATAGCAACATTCCATAATTTGTTGAATGCTCACAATTGCTTGGTACTATTCCAGAGATTGTCATGTAATTTATTTAATTTTTTATTATTCAATAAAGTTATGAGGTTAAATATTAGGAAATAATCCCAATTCATCCACAAAGTGACAGAGAAATGATCACCTCACCCTCTTCCCCACCTTCTCTGATCAAAGAAGCTATGTATCTTGTAAGCCCCTCCTCATTATCTCTGTGTCCCTCTCTCTTCCTGAGTCAGGCAAAGAACTCTATGGTCCACTCCATGGTGGTCTCAGAGTAAAAACACAAGCAAATCTCCAGCAACATTTTCCTCTTTCTGTGTAAATGAAAGGGAAAGGATTTAACTATGACATAGTAAAACTATATACAATAAGAAAATTGTCAGATATTGTATAAATAAAAAGGAAAGGTATTAATTTTAACAAAATAAAACTATATATGATAAGAACAATTATCAAGAAAGAAACACATTCACACTGTTCAGTCCATTAGCATTTGGCAAATTCAGAGGAAATACTCCATTATTTAATCTTATCTTAATGAATCCGAAGTTTTGTATCTATTTTACTTTCTATCATGACTCAGGAAAATTGGAACTATAACTAACTGATCTTCAACACCATCAGAGACCTAAGAAGAAAATCATATCACCTGAGTAAACAGAAAATGCAGAACTAGCAACTTCCAAAACTATGGAAACAACAGAGACTTCTGGTTGCCTGGATAGTCACCCCATGTTTCCTGTGCAATGTTGGGTCATCCATCTTTGGTCAATAGGTCTAGAATATCTAACAGAATTTTTGCAAAACATGAAAATTTCAAGGACTGTCCTATCTTGTCTTAAATTTTAATCTTGTCTTGGCAAAGTTTGGCAGTCACCTTCTTTTGTGTCCTACTTGTTCAATTGTACAGACTGTCAGCAGCAGTTGAGGCAAGCACAGTTTCTTTCCCATATGACTAGCTTCACCACATTGAAGGAAAACTCCATATGGAGTTTCTTTGATGCCCATCATTCTTTGTTGAAGTAAATTGGTACTGCCAGGAACAGACATGTCTCATTGCCATGAAAATCCTTATGCTATTTAAACATTTTAAATACCATATTCTATAGGTCTCTGAAGTGTTTGAAGACCATCTATCTATTTTAAATATATCTCTGTTTAGCTTAATATGACTATAAGTTTGATTGTTATAGATAATTAACTATAAATCTGTTTTCCTTTATTATCCAAAATAGTTTTCAAGAACTAAACCTTTACATTACATTTTTAATACCTCATAGGTATAGGTATAATACTTCAAACAAGAATAGAAACATATATGCAGTATAACAAAATAACCTTAAATTTGTATCAATATGCAAAAATATTGTAAACAAGAGTAGAAACTTATACAACATGATAAAAATAACCTTAACTTTGTACAATATACAAAAATCCATAACAATGTAAAATATCTGAAATTAGTATCTGCTTTTTTGTTTAAAAGTCAATTCAATAACCTAACCCTTTATCCTATTTTTTCTATATCCCCCCCTTTTCTTCCCAGAATGAGATCTTATAATCTAATCTCCTTTGCTTAGTTTCTTGATGTGGGATTCCCCTGCTATATGCTGTGAATATAATTGGTTAATAAAGAAACTATTTTGGACCTATAGCAGAGCTATAGGGTAACAGAGCTAGGTAGGGAAAACTAAACTGAATGGTGGGAGAAAAAAGGCAGAGTCAAAGAGAAGCCATGAAGCTGCTACCAGAGACAGACTTGTTGCAGCCTTGCTGGTAGGCTATAAGCCTTGTGGTAAAATATAAAATACTGGAAATGGGTTAAATTAAGATGTTAGAGTTAGCCAATAAGAAGCTAGAACTAATCAGCCAAGCAGTTGTTTAAATAACATGGTTTCTGTGTGATTATTTCAGGTCTGAGTGGCTGGGAACCAACAAGTGGCCTCTCCTCCTATAGTTTCCTTTTTGATCATGACCAATAACTTGTAACCAACCCCCCTAAAAGATGATAAACATCCACAATCCACCAAATGGTCAGGAACCATCCACCCCTCCTTTTGGGAATTTGGGTATCATGTTCTTAAAATTACTTCCTGTTGTCTGGTGATGATGCCATCTTTGGGGGATCCTGAGAAAATTGAGATGATGGTCAAGTCCTGAGAGCTAGCTGCTGTCTAGTCTCTGTGTGGTGGGAAAGTACAGGGCTTCTCTGAAATCCTTGCTAGAGAAGTCTATGAGGTTGGACCATCTTTGCTAACTTCCTTAAAATTGTCCTGAGTAGTTTGTAGCCCAAAAATGATCTTTGGAGGCTGTTTGTCAGCTTAATGTCATTACCACAATCTAGGTGGAATCATCATTGTGGGGCCCTATTGACCTTTTGGGAGACTTCAAAGGTTGCTGTTAGAAATGGTCATGGTTCACTGCAAAAAAACTTAAACATTTTAAATGTCATGTGCAACAGATCTTGGAAAGGTAAAAGAACCACAATTTTTTAAATACATTCAGGGTACCCAAACAATTTCTCATTACCTGTTTCAGACTCAAAGCCTGAAATCAAGTATAGGAAGCTAGATGAAGCCTATTTCCAGAGTTAGTTAGTGCTCTTTATAAATTAATATCATGACAGAGCATTTAAATATATATATACAAAATTTTATAAATTTTGAGATAGTATTTATACCTTAAGAAAAAATTTAAAGAGTCAAAATAAAACTAAACAATTATGAGATAAGTGACAATAAAATAGTCATTATTTTGTTTTTTCTTCTGTCCCATACCAGGTGGCTCTTCTGAAATGAGACAGAGATTTTGGATTTTCCTCAACAAGCATGCTTGGGTGTAGAGAAGAAAACAGCCACGTTCCAATTCCAAAGTCAGCTTTAATTTTTAATTGAATTGGTACAACAAAAAGACCATTTGTCTTATGTGTCTGTAGAGAACAACAAAAAAAAAAATTTGGGAAGATTTATGAAATCTTACCCTGTTGGAAATATGCTATATCATTAAATTTTCTCTTTTTCTTTGGATATTTTCTCTGGATGATTTGTTCTTTTCTTCAGATATATCATTTGTCCAGATTTCCTCAGATTCCTTAATTGGATGCCTTTATTCTCCTGGAAAGACAAAAACAAAACCCTGTCTCAACTCTTAACTTTGGAGAGTTTCTCTTTCTGGGAGGTTATATCTGATCAAATAAAAAGCATTTGTAAGTCTTACAAGTTAGTTTGGATTGAATGACCAAGCTGTTTGATGAAATATCGCCTTTCCTAACCAAGATATCTCTCTTGTTTGAAACCAATCTTTATCAATCTTTATGGTATTTATAACTTTTCTTCTTCTATAAAAAAAAGCAAAAACTCTTCCCCAACATAACACATATCCTGGTTTTTATTCTGTGGTTAACACATCTTTGAAGTATACAGGCTGATTTAATTAAGTTTTTTCCATCATCAAATGGTTCTTTGCAAAACCTTCAGGAGCTATGATTGTGTGTTTGGAGGCCCAGGGTGCACAGCTGTTTTGGGGGGATCACAACAGAAAAAAAAATCCTAGTATAACAAGCTGATGATCCATGGTGACAGGAAAGTGGTGGCTTTAAAAGCTGCCTCCATCTTGTAATGTCATCCTACATTGGGCACCAAATACTGTGGCTTTTTAAAAATACTTTATTATTCAATAAAGCTTGGGAGTCAAATATTAGGGAATAAAGCTGATGGATCCACAAAATAACAGAGAAATAATCACCTCATCCTCTCCTCTATCTTCTCCAAAAGAAAAGGTAACATATCTTTTAAGCCCCTCCTTATTATCTTTATGTCCCTCTATCTTCCTCTGAATAAGCCCAGAAAACTCTATAGTCCACTCCACTGGCAGTCTCAGAGCCAAATACAAACAAATCTCACACAACAGATTGGTGACAAAGAAATAAGCAAAATATGTAAAATTCATGCCCATATGAGTTATATGTCCATAGAGGTGAGATGGGAAATAAACAATCAAAATATATTGTGTATCTTAAAGGAAGTTATTATGAAGAGTACAGAGAGTAAATATAAATGTAAAAAATAGAATGGATAATGTCATGTCAAGCAAGTTGTTTTGTATAATGGGATCTCCTGAGAAAATAATCCTGAAAGTGAAGGTATAGATGAACTATGAAGGTAGAAAACATAGGGAATGTCTAGCGTTCTCTAACTTGGATTCCTTTTACCACGTCAAGGAATTAGACCAAGTACTTACTGGGAGGTACTGACTTTGTCCAGATTTTGTATGTATATATTTTGCAATCACTGTATATTTAACAATGACCTCCAGAGCAGATAAATTCAATCATGTCTAAATGCATGATCTCAGACTATCTATTGTTGCTGGGGTTTCTGTCCTGCCCAGTTCCCGCAATCATTAAGTCCCAAAGAAATCACACAGAGGTCTACATCAGTTATAAACTGATTGGCCTAGTATCTCAGGCTTCTTATTAACTCTTACAACTTATATTAGCCCATTATTCTTATCTGTGTTAGCCACATGGCTCAGTACCTTATTCAGAGGGGCAGTCACATCTTGCTTCTTCTGTGGCGGGGTCACAACTGAAATGGGCTTCTTCTTTCCCAGAATTCTCCTGTTCTCATTGACCCACCTCTACTTCCTGTCTGGTTGTCCCACCTATACTTCCTGCCTGGCTTCTGATGAATCAACATTTATTTAAAATATAATTGGCAGAATACAGACCATTCTCCTACACCAACCTATCATAAATAACTATGTTATGGGAAATGTAGAGCCATTTTAACAGGAGAAAGAAATTCAGATACATAATTTTTATTTGTTTATGAGCAAAGAAATTGTGCTCTAACTAGTTCTTGTGACTACAACTGTAGGATCACATAATATAAGTAGAACATAAGATTATCATCAGCTTCATTAAGAAAACCCTTAAAGAACTTTTGCAATAAAAATACTTGGCTTAGAACTAGGCAAGCAATTTGGAAGAACTTCCTCCTTGCACAACTTTCATTTGTTACAACATACTTGCAAATAAATGTGACCAACTGTCAGCATGTCTCTGAGGTCATAGTTCTTTTTCACCATTATTAGTTTTCCATCTCTTCCTTATTTTTATGTATATGTCTGTGTCTGTGTGTATGTGACTGTAGAGGCAAAGGGGAAAAGGGGGCATGAGATTCTCTGGAACAGGAGTTCTGGGCCTAGGGTGGGGGTGGGGTGGGAGGTGTGATGAGCAGGGTGTGGTGAGATGGGGTGGGGACTTGAGCTGCCTGATGAATGTGTTGAGACTGAAGTCTGTTTCTCCAGAGTATCAGCAAGTGATATGTTCTTAACCACTGAGATATTTCTCCTGCCTTTCTAAACTGTTTTTACTTATATCAAAACATGCACCTTATCAAAGATATGCCAAACTCTAGGTGATTTTGAGTGTCCACGATGATGGCAACAGTAAGGATGTCAATATTGGCCACTTTTTAATTGTCATCTAAAATCAGATGTTGCATTTTATCGGCTTCCCTTACTCCATGAAGTAGACACTAGGCATTCCTCATTGTCCAGAAGAAAACCCTCAGACTTATGCATTGTGTGTCACTTGCTTGCCATGACACTACTTGTGGAGAGGTAAATGCATTATGCAAAGCTAGGCTGGCTGCAATGCTCACTGCAGTCACTTGGCTGTATTCTTTGCTTTTAATTTGGGATGCATTTGATAGTTAATACTTCCGAATACTATCTCTTTATCCATTTTAGAACATATATTATATTTTTCTACTATTTCCCTGATTTGTGATTTGAGGTTTTAGTCAATAGAGCTGGGCGGTGGTGGCGCACGCCTTTAATCCCAGCACTCGGGAGGCAGAGGCAGGCGGATCTTTGTGAGTTCGAGACCAGCCTGGTCTACAAGAGCTAGTTCCAGCACAGGCTCCAAAGCCACAGAGAAACCCTGTCTTGAAAAACAAAAAAAAAAAAAAAACAAAACAAAACAAAATCAATTGATCTCCAAAAAGCTTTCAGTTCAGTATTCTTGATGATAGTTTCTTAACACTGAACTTCTTTGAAAAATACATTGCCTTTCACTGTTACTCGGGAAAATCACATCTGAATACCTGAAAATGATATTAACTAGACTCAAGTTAAAAGTTAAACAAATGTATATTTGATCAATAGTTACTAGATCTAACACAATTATAGTATGACAGACACATATCGAGAAAAAAAAAGAAAGACAGAAATTACTATTGGAACTGATAAAAACAGAAATTCTCAGACACTAAATTCTATGTAAATATTGAATTAAAGGTCTTACATTCCATATGTATGAAAGAGACAAGAGGTCACATATAAAGACAATGAACCATGATTACCAATATTCTCCATGGGATGACAAGATACACTGGAAGTTTCTTAGTCAACTACATGAAGAAATAAACATGCTGACAACAGGGGACTGTAAACATTCAGTACAAAATGAAAATCATAAAAGATTTATTTCATTTTCAATTCTCAGCTCCCCTCTCATGTGGTGTGTGTGTGTGTTTGTGTGTGTGTGTGTAGTGCGCGTGTGTGTGGGTACCCATGGAAGTCAGAGGCATTGAGTACCCAGGAGGAGTTACATGTGGATATAAGCATCCAGTGTGCTGGAAACTGAAACCTAGTCATTTGGAAGAACAATATATAGGCTGAACAATGACCGTTTTTCCAGCCCTGACATGAAGTTCTGTTTCAGGCTACAATGTGGCATATCCTCAGATGCATCACGCTTCAAAAAGAGAAGTCAGATGCAGGAAAAACATACTCTGCCTAGTTTCATTTATATAAAGCATCTCAAGCAGACAGATATAGAGATGCAGACAAACCAATTGATGATCACGTTTTATGACTGGGCAGAGAAAGGTGAGAGAGGGAGGGTAGGGGATGGAAAGGGATTATAAATGGTCATGAGAATTATTTTTGGAATGATAAAACTGTTCTGAAGTTGAGTGACGGTGATGACTGTGTGTTGCTTGTAAATTTACTGTGAATCCTTGGGTTCTGAACCCAAAAACAAGTGACTTTTATTACTATAAATTATACCTCAATAAAACTGTTACTGAAAGAAAAGTATAAAGTACTGCTTGTCCAACAAAATTTATTTTAGAATATATATATATTATTTCAAAAAGCAATATATAATAATACTTGGTGTAGAGCTTTGCTATGAGAAAAATTATAAGCAGCTTAAAAGGTTCAACAAAAGAGACTAGTAAATGATAGCAGAGCCATGTGATTAATTCTATATAACTTAGACAATGATAAAATCATGTATAAAAGACTAATAGTGTGAGAAAATGTTCATGGTATACACTAAGCTCAAATACTGCTAAATCTCCATGCCTTATGACTTCAGACTTTTAAAAGATATACATTTTTGCACCTAGAACATGCTATTAACATTTCAAAGTATTCCTGATACTTATGTAGTGGATTTAGGTCATAGAAGTGAGTGCTGTCATGACTATTAATTGTTCTGATTCTGAATCAGTTGACACAGAGCGTGGAGAATAACATCCTGATACCCCCTAGTGCAAAGTCTTCTGAGCAGCAACAACAGCAATGAGCTAGATGAAAATGTATGAATTCTTAATTGTTACTGTAATAGGCAATGATTGAGACAAACAGCTGGAAGAAACAAATGCATGTCATATCCCATGTTCTCTTCCAGGCAGGTCTTTCTGAAAATTTTACATATAATGCAAAATCGTTCCTCAAGATTTCATACTCTGACACTCTTCCCTGCCAGAAAAGATGTCGCTGACTTTTACTGCTTATATCAGTTGCAAGTGTGTAATTGATTTGTTTCTATTGTTTAAGCAGATGTCATTATCAGATACTAGCCCGATTGCTAGACCCACAGAGAGAAGGGTGAGGGTGTTTGAGTCACCATTCTTTGTTTAATTCATGCAAAGTTTCCTTCCTCCTCGTTTGCCTCTTCACAAGTTCACATTAACCTGTTCGCTTCTTAAATGCTGTTTCCACCAATTAGCCTTGATAGCATGCTCTCCTCTAATGCATCTGATGCATGCTAGCCTTCCCATGTATTTATATGAAACGATTAGGAATAAATCTGAACATCTAATGGTGATTCCCTCTTGGTAGAATAATTACAGAATACTTCTATTTTCATTTTCCCCTTTTACTGTTTTGCATATGCCACACGAAGTTTCATTCCACATACATTCTAAAGCTCCTTGCATTTGTAATCTCAAAGTGGATGCTAAATTATTGCCTGCCCCTTATGTTAGCTACTTCTCTTTCCTCTTAGACAAAATCCCTGACAGAAACAATTTGTGGGAGGAGACATTGATTTGTCTCAGGATGTCACACCATTGTGGGAACAGCCTGAGGGACTGCATCCTGGCAGGGTGCATGGTAGAAGTTTCTTAAATGTTGGCAGATGAGGGTGCAGAGACCTCAGGTTAGAACCAGAGGTGTATATAATTTTGAAGGCCTACCACCAGCAATCCTTCTCTGCCTCAAGTCCCAATGGTTCCAGAACCTCTGAGAAGAAGAACACCAGCTGGAGACCAAGTGTTCAAACTTATGAGCTTGTGGGGACATTGCACATTCAAACTGTGACATCTGTATTTCCTTTGCTCTTCAATGCTTAAAAAATGTCTGCAATCAATAACAATCTGGTGCAGACTTTTTTAACGTTGGTGTTATTGACATTTTGAGATGGATAATTCTTTGTCGTAGGAAATAAATGTATTGCCATTATACAATGATTAGTATTCTCTCAAGCCATGATCTATTAACTTCCAATAGCATCCTCCATTTGTGACAATTAAAAATATTTTAGACATAGCCCAAAATCTGCTGCAGGAATGTGTGTGTGTGAGTGTGTTTGTGCATGTCTGTGTGTGTGTACAAATACATGCCTAATTAAAAGTCATCATTTTATAGGTTCTTTTTTCTATCCTACAGGATTTCCATTGTATGTTTGTATCTAGTTTCTCCAGGGATATAGAAAGGAGAATCCTCTGTAGGCAGAGTCTGGCCTCCATCGTCTGTAAATATCCTGATGAGTCAGTCCCATGCTGTTTGTCACCTGAGACCTAAGAAACAGTGCATAACTTGCTTGGTAAACACTTTAAGGGCACAGAAATTTTCATCGTCTCCAGGTGTCCTTTATGCCTTCTGCCAAGTTATTTATTCTCAAAACTTTGACAGAAGTGAGGATGAGCAATAAATAACAATGATAATGTCAGCAGCCACTGAGGAATGAGAATATTAATGCAAATCATTGCTTGCTCTGCATAACTATGCAGTATTTTGATATCTGTGTCAGCCACTAGGAACTGTATTCACCAGCGTATGTGCTCTGACTTATTTTTACAGAGCAGTCTTTCTAGTATGTTTTCATAGGCAACTCAACTCTCCACCTGAAGGCTCTCAGTTCACTATGAACTTTAGGAGCTTGGTGTAAAAATGCTGCATTAGTCCAAATATTTGTTCTCTTGCACATATAAGTAACTGGAGTGCATACTTATACGTGTGATTCACAAGTAAATGAAGTGCTTATGAATCCGGTTTTATCAATTTTCAAACTAAATTGCTTGTCAAATCAATAATTTGCAGTACACCCATTAATAAGCCCTGGGTGATGACCAACCCAAGACTTGTCTTCAAATTATGCAATAATTTTAAAAATACTTTCTATCATCTAATAATCAAACATTAGGTTAAATTCACTTCCTTTATAAATACTGAGATACCAGATGCTTTCTATAACTAAACAAAAGCATAAAACTTGAATAATTTATCACGAGGTACCTAATTTTCATCTTTCTATTTAGGCTTTGTGGAATGATAATCGTGACTTCAGATGTTGCATGCTTTCTGCCTCACACATCCTCCTCAGCTCTAGTTGGAAAAAAAAATCTGTTTTCTTGTCATAGTGAAGTTTTTATTTCTTCTCTGCCTTTTAAAAATCCTCACTACCAAGGGCAGATTTAGAAGTTGTCCTGGTGCCCCTCCACTTACTTTCGGCATCTATCTCAATTCCCATCACACTTGCACCATGATCACTTCCCATGTTTCTTCGTCCCTCTGAACAGACAATGTATCAAAGGACAGAGAGAATCGCTATTTCGACTTCTAATAGTTGCTGAACAACCGATCTGCCGCAGGTGCCCTGATGGAAGACAAAGACACAGGTGAGTTTCTTGTCAAAGCGTCCTGCCACCCCAGAGGAGACAAGAAAGCACTCGTAAGGCAACGGGAGAAACCAAGCCCTGGTCACATGGAAACGCGTTGAAAGCGTCTGTCTTGACAGGAATTCAGGGAAAGATTACTTCAAGAAGGGTGCTTAAATTGAGTTTTCAGAAATAGAGGGGCACCATTACACCCAAGTTAGGAGGGAGGCTACTAAGAAACCCTGGGTAAGATCAGGTACACAGTGAAGGCTTCAGGCTACAGACATGCAATGGTGGGTTGTGGAGAGCCCCACAGGTGGACATGTACCTCTTGACGTCATCTCTTCTGTTCGTTGGTCACTTAGATCCTTGACCTGAGCAAGCCTTATAACGGGTAAGGTCTCAGTCTCCAGTGAGTTTTGATTGACAGTATTATCTATGCTGTCTTAAAATGAAAGAAGAGCTGATAATAATTGTCTGGGTTACAAAGTTTTAGTACAAGCTGGAGGGGAAAAGGTAGTTTTTGAGAAAATGCCTATTTATTTTAGGAGAAGATAAAGATAATCTCTTGGGATGAGTTAATGAGGGCAGAAGAGTGGGAATGGGGAGTGGATATGACTAAGGATACAAACGAAGATTCTGGCAAAACACCAGTGAAAGCTACACATCACGAACGCCTGGTGTTCCCAACTTCACCCGCATTTCGGGTGCATTTTTATGTTGCTAATTCAGTAAGAGAAAAGGTAAAGGGTTGTATAGGTTTAAAGCTGGAAGCTTTCGGCAGGAGTATATTGTATCTTTGGTCTAAAATAGGAGGGAAAAAGGTGTGGGTTTTGACAAACAAGTACTAAAATCCAATTTATTCTTTCATACATTCCTTGCCTCGCCCAAACCTGCACTGTGAAACAGAAACCCAGGTTTGTTCTAATACAAATGTGGGTTATGGACACAATTATATTAATAACAAGAGAGAAGTGTTGCAGAGGGAGGCAAGAATAATGTGCATTTTTTTCATTATATATGACAGATAATCAGTCCTGGCCGTCTACAATTAAAAGCAACAATGGAGCTCTTCTTTTTTATTTTTTATTTTTTTGTACAGGGTCTCATTATATTGCTCAGGCTGCCCTCAAATTTATGATTCTCCTGCCTCCTAAGAACTGGGATTACAGATATATGTCACTGTGCAATCACTGTAAGTAATGATTGGATGGTATATATTGCGAGTATATCATTTATTATAGTATACATCTTCATTTTTGTGTTGCTTGCTTGAATTAAGATCTATATTTTGAAGTATTGTATTTCTTCAAGTAATTATGAAAGTAAAAGATGGGTACAACATAATTTAGAAACATAATGAACAAAAATATTCATAGTTAATTTATCATTAAAAAAAGCTTTATGGAATCCTTAAATTATATCTGGGAGGCCTAAAGCATAATAATTAGCAGAAATACTGAATTTGAAATGACTGCGTTTCCAGATGGAATACTGCTGCTTGGATCTTTGAAGAAATGTTTTGTGAAAGTAGCATAATTACAGATAGACAGCACACCCCCACCCCTATTTTTTAGGGAAATGGTCCTTAGCATATAATGACAGTTTTAGTACGTTGCTTTTTCTGAAGAAGGAGAAAATTATTATGCCTTAGAGTTAACTGCCATAGCTTTGTATTTGATGTGGGAATAATTTAAATAGCAGTTCAGTAATGGTTACATTATTACAGTTCTTTTTAAATTGTTTATTAGCATGGTTTGTCTTGATTTATTCTGTGATATAGTCACAGCAACGGTAACTAAATGTCAAGGCAAGAGAGGGGCTTCTTTCTAAAAGCAGCTAGCATGGAACCAGTTCTAGAGAGACTGAGCTACCTGGGGAGGCTCTTATTAGAGGCATTAAGATTCACAGAGTCCTGAAAGTGAAATAGAAACCTCATAGGATAATAGTGTCACCACCTTAGGAGAAGGTGGAGGGAGGAACCACCCTCCTTGGAGAAGGGCTTCAGGGAGAGGGAGTATTCTTAGAAGAGCTAGTACCAGTAGACAGATGTCCAAGCACACATCCTAAAGTGCACTTGTTCTAAGGACCTGTTTAGAATTGCTCTAAGATCAAACTATTTGGGCACAATATGGTTTATTATCATGACAATTCTCACTTATTTTATATGCCTACTTTTAATGTGTTATAATTTTTCTTATACTATACCAAGTAGATTGGGCATCTATGGCAAGTAATCGATGCTTAAAATGACAGGAGATGAAGGAAAACAAAGACCGCATGTCTTTTGCGTCTTTGTTCCTTGTCTCATCTGGTGATATACACAGTATTGTGCAGGCTTTAAACGTCCTTTTATGATATCATTACATAGGCGCAGAAGCATGAACACGAGGAGGGATTATGAAGCACTTCTAGAAATTCTGAATTTAGTTGTTTTCCTACATTTGTGCTCTGCTCATTGCTACCGCTTTATTTTTAAATTACTGCTGCGGGTACATGGAGAATGCTGGTGTTTGTTAGGAATACCACTATCCCACATTGCAGACTCGTCAGATTTAAGAAAAAGATTTCCTAAGGCTGGGGAACAGAAACTTTAAACAGGTGGATGGTTAAGATAGATGATATGGAAATAAAATACATTTAAAGTGTTTATTCTTTATGGGTGGGTGTGTTGCTTGCATGTTTATCTGTGCACTACATACATGTGATATCCACAGAGGTCAGAAAAGAGTGTAATTACCTTGGCCCTGGAGTTACAGATGGTTGAGTGCTTCCATGTGGGTGTTGGAAACCGAATTAGAGTCTTCTGCAACAGTAGCAAGTACTCTTAACTTCTGAGCCATCTCTCCTTAAATAAAATATTGATGTTTTAGTCCTTTCATGGGGTGGTAGGGGAAGATGGAAGATGGGTGTAAATAGTGATGGGGAGTTGTTTCTTTAACACAAATCACACTCTGTGGCTCTCTGTCATGCTGTTGACAGGCAAAATTAGTAACAGGAGGGTGTTGATTGTACAAGCAACTTTTAAATCTCAAAGTCTAGCGTGAATCATTTCCCAAAACTAAGGAGAAAACCAAATACTCTAGCTTTACTAAGAGCTATAGGTGGTTTAAAGATAATGGGTAAAGGTGTATGAAGCTAAATTAAAGGGGCACAAGCTATCTGATCCAAGCAAAGCAATTCTGCAAAACTGTGACCTCTTATTCCAAGAAACACACTAATTGCCTACCTTGACTCCAAGTGAGAAAGAAATCTCATGAAAACTCCAAAGTTGAATAGGCAAAGAAAAGACTTTAGGTTTCTGATCTAACATGTAATGATGTTGGAATTCACTCTCTGTCCTTCCTTGTAAAGACAAAGTTGAACAAACGAAAAAAGAAGCATATCATTCCTTAGAGGCATGTGAATGGCTGCAAAATGTTACAAGCCAAATTGAAAGACTGTCAAGTGAATACCGAGACTTGCCAATGTGATGATTTAAGGCTCAGATTTGATAAGTCTGAGAGCTAAAAGTTCCAGGGAACCCCAGACAGAGCATGAGAAAGCTCTGGCTTTCACAGTCATCACTTCTAGAATCTCATCTCTGTTCTCACAGTGAAAACTGGCCATGTTTCCTCTCACATGGCTGAAGGAAGAGGGGAAGGGAACTACATGGAATACAGTAAAGCAAGCTTGCATTCCTAAGGCTGTTTTCAAAGAAAACAGTTTCCAAAGTACTTAAATTATATAGGTTTATTCATAATCTCACCAACTTCAGGCAAGGGACTCACTTAACTATATTCCACTCAGTCTTCCATGTAGGGGAATCAAAATTGCTAATGCCAGTCCACTCTAGTCAACCTGTCCATCTCAATGAGGGAAAATGTAGGATGTAGTTGTGAAATTCACAGTATAGGAGCAAAGACATCAGACGTCATCAAAGACTACAGGAGGCGACCTTTGCCACTGCATCACTTATGCTCATCTTCTACTACTGCCCTTCCTACCTAGGATAGCCTTCTAGGATAAAAAGTTCAAACTACACGATTTCAAAAGCAAAAGTTTAAAATAATACAACAAAAATGCAGTTTAAAGAAACAAAGCAATAATAAAAGCTAACCTCAGATACCACATGGGTGTGAAAATTATTAGGTTAACAATTTAAAACAACCACCCTAAGCTTAATATATTTCTTTCTAGAATATTATTATATTAATACTTTATGATGAAGAGATTTCTTTCTCATAACTGTGTTAGCTTAGAAGTCAGAGACCAAGATATCTGAATCTGTTGAAGGCAGAACTTTTTGCTTCATCATATTATATCATAGAGAAAGGTGGAAGGGTAAGAAATATGTGTTTGAGAAGCCAAAAAGAAGGCCAAACTCATTTTTTAGTGAGGAATTGCTCCTAGGACAAACAATCTATTCTCATTATAATGAAACTAATCCATTTACTAAAGATAGAACTCTCGTGGACTAATCATCTTTTAAACTGAATACCCTCAGCATTGTTCCATGAGGGGTTGAGCTGCTAAAACATGAATTCCCTAAAATATCAAACAAATATATATGACTGGTGACTTAGTAGCTTTTTCTATTGCTGTGATAAAACATCGTGACCAAGGTGACTCATATAAAACAATTGTGCTTACTTCTCCCAGAGGATTAGAGTTCACAATGGCAGAATACAGGCATGGGAGTGAAGGCATGGTAGCAGGAGAAACTCCCTTCTCTAACTCTAGTAAGGAGATGGAGAGAGCTAACTCCAAACAGTGTGAGGCTTTTAAAATGTGAAAGCTTACCCCAGTGACATACTTCATCCAGCAAGGCCACATTTCTGAATTGTTCCCAAACAGTTCCACCAACTGGGACCAAATGTTCAAACATAAGAGCCCGTAGGTGCCATTCTCATTCACACCACTGGAACTAGTGTAGCACAGGCTCTATTGAGAAGGCTTCAGTGGATAAAGCAATTGCAAGAACTAATGGGTAACAGAGGCAGACAAACTGAAATTCTAAGAAAAAAAAAGAAGAAATGTGGGGGGTAAATGCAACTCAAAGGAAGAATGGCATCAACAGAAAGGTATAATTTGCACAAGACATATAAAAAAAACTACAAGATTATTGAAATACATAAATAAATATATGGAGAGTGGTTACATGTTTATGGACAGAAAGATTCAAGATGCTACTTCTTCTAATTTGATTAACAGGTTTTTTTTTTAAATCCTAATGATAGAAATGAAGAGAAGGCTCAGTAGTAAAGAGTATTACAGATAACCTGGGTTAAACTCCCAGTACCCACATGGCACTAACAACTATCTGTAACTTCAGTTCCAGGAAATCCTACACCCTTTTCTGGCCTCCACAGGCACCAGGCATACATACAAACATACATGCTGATAAACACTCAAACACATAAAAAATTACAAACAAATAAATCTACAGAAAATGAAAACCCCAGAAGATATTGCATGTAATTGATGATTGTTTGAATTATGTAGAGAAATAAAATCTAGACTAGCCAGCCTTTGAAGGAGAATTGGAAGGTCAACATCCTCTTTGTCAAAGCTTATTATGAAGCAATAGAAATCACGAGAGAATGATATTGGTGAAGCAGCAGGCAAACAAGTCAAAGGACTAGAACACTAGGCCCAGAAGTGGATCCACATAAATGTCTGATCTTTGACAAAGGAACAAAGAGAATGAGACACACAAAGGTAGACATTCCAAACGGAGCTGGAACAACGGGAAATGAAGACAGTGAATTTTTGTACCCCCTTCCCTAAACTATCTCAACACAGATCCGGGACCTAAATGAAAAAATGTCAAACTATAAGCCTCTTCTGTTACGTAGGCTAAAACTTTAGTAACTTAGTCCTGAGAATAATACCAAAAGGCACAAACCACAAAAGAAAGATCAATCAGCTAGATCTTATTAAAATAAAAAACACTTCACTTAAAAAATAAAAAGATAACTTTCCACTGCCGGGAAATGAGAAGACAAGAAACAAACTTGGAGAAACAGGTACATTTGCAAAATATATACGAATACTGTTATCCAAATTTACAATGAACTTTTAAAATTCTCCGATGAGAAAATGGGCAGCTATTTAGAGTGAATGTAGAACACTGTCTCGTTGAAGAATACATCCTGGTTCTAAATAACCTAACCAAAAGATGTTCATTATCACATACAATGAGATCCAATGAGAAAATAGCAGACTAGATCCTACCAAGCACCTATCAGCAGGCAAAAAAGCTGAAGTCTTAACAGCGTCCAGTCCTGGGGGACGTGGGGAGCAACTAGAATTATCTCATTGTTGACAGGAATGCAAAGCGATACAACACTGTGGGAGACAGTTTGTTAGTTGCTTGCCAAACTGAACATAAATGACACACAACCTACAATTTTCATATTTGGTATATATTTAAAGGAGTGGACTATGTTTGTTCTCATAGAACCTAGAACACAAATGTGTTTCAGAGCTTTAAGCTTAAGTGCCCAAATTTAGAAACAATAGAAAAGCCCTTCAGCAGATGAATGAATAAACAAATTGTGGTACATTCAGGAAATAGGATATACTATGCAAGTGAACCAACAACCAGGGAGTCTGCATGGGACTGACCGAGGTACTCTGCATATATGTTGTGTAGCTTGTCCTCTTGAGGGACTCTTAATGGTGGGAACAAGGGCTGTCTCCAACCCTTTTACTGGGTTTGGGAACACTATTCCTCTTACTGGGTCACCTTCCTGAGCCTTAATTCATGGGGAGGTGCTTAATCTTGATAAGACATGTTTTGTTGATACTTGTGGGAGACCTGCTCTTTCCTGACTGTCTCAGCAAGTATATGTGCTTACACACACACACACACACACACACACACACACACACACACACACGCATGCATACACACACCATACATGTATCTATACTTACATAAATACACAAACACTAGTAATAAAAATATTTAAAACTATTTAATTTTATTTTCTGTGTATGTGTGTTTGGTCTGCATGCATGTCTGTGCAGCACATGCACGCCAGATGCCCACAGAGGTCGGTAGAATGTGTCAGATCCCTTGAACTGGAGTTATAGACAGTTGGAAGCCTCTATGAGGGTTTGGGAATTGAGCTTGGACCCTCTACAAAAGCAACCAGTGCTCCTAACCACTGAGCAATCTTGTCAACTTCTCAAGAACATTTCTCAAGGGACATAAATCGTTAAGACAAGAAGACTTGTAAGAAGCTTAACTGTAGATTATGGGTTCAAAGAGGACAATCTTTGTTCTAAGAGGAAAACCCCATATACTATACAAAAATTAACAGAGAAGATAAATTATCCATATTTGCAATGGTTGAAGGGAGAATGATTTATTCTGTGAAGCTGTTCTGTGTGCTGGAATAATGGTAAACACATCACATTAAACGTTTCTCAAAACCTGAGGAATGTGCAATACCAAGAGAGAACTGTCTTATAAATCACACATTTTGAGAGACAAGGCCTCATTAATGGAAACATCAATCAATCCACCAATCAAGCAATCAATAATCTACCCCTACTGCTCTGGTATAAGGTTTTGATTGTGTGTAGGGTGCTATGAATGTTGTGGAAGGAATATATAGAAAGATATGTCCTTTGTCCTTTGTCCTGGTTGGCTTTCTTGTCAATTTGAAACCACTAAGGTTATTTGGAAGAACCTCAGTTGAGAAAATACCTATATCATAATGACATGTAGGCAAGTCCATGAGATTGATGTGGGAGGGCCAACCCACTGCAGGTGATGCCATCCCTGGGCAAGTGGCTCTGAGTTATTCAAGCAAGCAGCCTCAGCTAGTCCATAAGCAGCCTCCTCCAGGTCTCTGCCTTCAGTTCTTGCACTGGCTTCCCTGGCAATCGTAAGATGAAATTAACTTTTTCCTCCTAAAGTTGTTTTTGGTCATGTGTTTTATTACAGCATTATATAGTGCTTAAGACAACTTTCTCCTCAATTTGTTATGAAACATGAATTTAAAATAATAAAATGTGCTTGAAACATAAACAATAGACATGAAGATATATTTAAAAAGTAGATGTGGGACCTGATTAACACCTGAAAAGATGCTCTAAATGCAAGTGAGGTGAGCCCTCACACTGGAGGAAGGTACTTGAAGATCCAGCAACATACAAACACAGCTTACATGGTGATGCCTGCCAGCTCCATAGGTAGAACCAAGAGTTAGTTTTATGGGTCTGAAAGGAGAGAAACAAAAGTGAATCCTTCTGCTCCAGTTCAAGGGATGTCTTTGGTCATGGGCTTGCAAGAAATTCTTGGATCCCAGCAGACCACCTCTAGAAGAGAAGACATGAGGCCATGTAAGGAGGATTCATCATTGCATCTGTTACACCGAGAGGAAGGACTAAATCACGTCCCCTTGACTCCCAGCAATGTCTTGGCTTTGTATAAAAATCTTAGAAATGTATCTAAGCAGACAGATATTTGGTTATCTACTCTTTTACTTTACTGGTATCTTGGACTCAGATATTAATTTGACTTAGGAAGAACAGAAAGTGACTTGCCCAGCTAAGCTGGTGGACTGTGATTTATGTTCAACACAAAAGCAAGTGCATACATGCCCCAACTTAATTACAAAGCTGAGTAATTGCTCTGGTGGTGAGTCTAATAAATTAAATTCTTGTAATGTGAACAATTATGTTTTCAATAGAAATTTTCAGTACATGGCAAGAATAATCAGAAATTTCTTCCTTAGCTTCAGGGTGGCCACAAGCCTCACAACCATGATGTCATAATTATACTTTATTTTAGTATAACTGAAGGTTTATAGCAATAAAATACCTGTCTATTCATTTCACCAGATATTGATTGAGGGCAGCTCTGTAAATAGCAGAATTCTAAACTAGGGATATGAAGCAAATAAAACAGACAGATATTAAGTGCAAAATAAGACAGATAACAAACACTCGTAACCAAAATATGAATTAGAATGTGATAAGTGCTATAGAATTTAGGCCAGGTAGATTGTAACTTAAGGCAGCATGCCAGGGGAAAGCCATCAAGAAAATGACAGAGATTGCATGTGTAACTATGAGAAGTAACACCTCACTGGTACAGCAACGCAGTAGCAGTTAAGGGGATTAGAACTTGTGGTTTGTCTATAAAATATGAGGATAAAGATAGAATGGCAATCAATTATTTTACCACCCCTAAAATGACTGTCCTAGTCCCTGTGTGTATCTTCTACTAGATGACAAAAATGAATTCAGGTTGGATACTAAATTAAGGTTTCTAAACAGCAAACTATAGAATATGGGCAGAGCCACACAGGTGAGCCGAGGCAAGCATCAAGTTTCTAAAGCAGCAGAGGAGTGTGGTGTGACATAAAACAGACCCGAAAAAGGCAGTCCTGAGCCAAGGAAAAACAGCAGCCTCTGAAAACCAGGGAAAGCCCTGATTTCAGTCTAGTGAGGCCCACGTTGGTCATGGGTGGCATTTTTCATGAAAAATAAAGTTGTGTAATTTTAAGGCACCATACCTTGGGTAGTTTATTGTGAAAGTTTGTTGTGGAAAGTAAATAAAAATCTAACATATCCACATGGGGGCACTTGACTGAGCTCCCAAAGTCCACTTGAAGAGGGGAAGAAATGAGAATATGAGCAAAGGGGTCAAGATCATGATAGATACCACCCACTGAAACAGTTTACCTGAGTTAATGGGAGCTCACTAACTCCAGTCGGACTGGGAAGAAATAAGCAAAGGACCAAACTAGTCCCTCTGAATGTGGTCAACAGTTGCATGGCTGGGGCAGACTGAGGGGCCACTGGCAGTGGCACCAGGATTTATCCCTACTGCATGTACTGGCTTTTTGGGAACCTATTCTCTTTGGATGGATACCTAGCTCAGCCTATATATATATATGGTAGAGAGGACTTTGGACCTTTCCCAAAGCAATGTGTCCTACCCTCTCAGAGGATTGGATTGGGTAGAGTGGGAGGGTATGTGAAGGAATGGGATGAGAGGAGGGAGTGGGAACTTGGATTGGTATGTATAGTGGAAAAAAGATAGTTTTTAAAAAAAAATAAAAAAGGATAAATGGAAAAAAACTAACATAATGAAATAGAATGTGAGAGAGGTCATTAAAGGTTCTAGAATGTCACTGTGAGGAGTGTTTTTCTAGTGAGTGAAGAAAGGAAGAATTTCGGTTTTGAACCCAGAGCTAATGTGATTTGACAGGCTCAAAGTGGATTCTTGTGGCTGTTAAGTGCAGAGTAAACACAAAAGGGAAGAGAGACATTCGCAGTGAGAGCTGCTGCCAACCAGGGTCTGAAGGTGGCCGACACCCAGCAATGGGAAATAAACAGATTCTGCTGTCATTTAAAGGTGGAGACATTGGGATTTCCCAACCAATTGGACTTGGAGTCAGAGACAAAGAGAAACATTAAGGAGGGCAGTCAAGCGATTAGTCTGAGCATGTGAGAAGTTTGCTGAGACAGTAATACCTTCTGGGTGATGATCAGAATTTTGACTTTGGAAACGTGGAGTTTGAGATTTTTCACAGTTACTTTGATGGCAATACTGACCAAGCAGTTGAATGTCCATTTGTGATGGATATATAAAAAATCAAAGTCACAAATTTATTGGTTTGGACTTAAGAGGTCATTAAATGACTGGAACATGTAGAAAAGAAGAGAACCAAGGATTGGCCTGTTGCCTGCTATCTATTGCCGAGTTGATGAATTTCTACCATTTGACACGATTAATTACCATAACAAGCAATTACCTCATTGTACTCATCCTTAAAACAAGTGTGCTCAGTCCGTGAGATTTATGTTGATTAGTCGGTTTGTCCGATACCTGATGTGAAACAATCATAAGAAGCTCATATATATACCGTGTCAACAGTGACTTTTCTGGAATAAGGTTCAAAGAGCTCCACCTTTGAAAGGGGCCTGTGTAACACATGCAGATGCAAACAAGTCCCCACAGCATCTGCAGGCTGCTCTGTGGCCCTTCTCGTGCTCCTCTGCCTGGCCCCATGTTGCCCTCAGCGCGTGAGCTGCATTAATTGGCATGTACCTTTTAATTGGTGCAGAAAGCTAATCAGTTTATTTCGCTCATGTAACTTTTCAGGAAGATGACTGGAGAGGGGAAAGGACCAGGATGACCAAATTTCCTACTCTTTAATAATCCCAGAACTGTACTGTAATTGTGGCATCTTATGGAGAGCTGACACTCAGTTGTCTCAACCTTTTGAGGACATGAAAATTTGCTGGTTCAGAATTATCATTTTATTTTTATAGGACTGTAGTGGTTAAAATAGCAAAAATGGAAAGTGTTTATTTGTTTTGAGCTTTCCCTATTAAGTACATTATATGATATTTTATTTACAGTTGGAAAAAATGGCTAAACTCTTGAAAATATAATTTGAGCATTTTCCCTTTTAGAAGTTATATTTATAGTTATCAAATGCAGAAAACTCAAAATCCAAAAACAAAATTTCAAGTTACTTACACAAACAACTGAAGCCTTTTTATGTAAATATTCTCCAAAATAAAACAACATTTTATAATTAAAACGTAAGTGCTAAAACCCCAAATGATTACGATTTTACTCAGTGCAGTGTGCTGAATAAGCAAAGTCCTCATAGGCTCTGATATTTGAACACTTGATTCTTAATTGGTCGCACTATTTGGAGATGCTTAGGTGATGTGGCCATGCTAGAGGAAGCTTATTAGTGAGGGTGGGCTCTAAGAATATATAACTTTACCCTATTTCCGGTTTATTCTCTCTGCTGTTTGCTTGAAGTTAAAAATTTATCTCTCAGTGTCTTACTCTCATTTACAAGGCTGCCACTTGCTGCCGTGGCTGTTCTCATGAGTCAGCTTGCTAAATAACTGATGTGAAATAGTAAGAGGAAGCTCATCTACACGCCACATCAACTATGACTTAACAGAAATAGCATCAAAGAGCCCCACCTTCAAAACTGGCCTGTGTGACAAATATGAACAACTCCCAATAGGGGGGTTGGATTCATCCCTCTGGAACCATAAGCTGTTATTCCCAAGGTACCTTTCATCATGGTGTCTTATCACAGCAACAGAAAATTAACTAACATACCCAACAAAGCTTTATTTATTTATTATTTATTTAAATAATAGAACTCATGAATTTCTCTCCATCACATGGTTATTTTTAAGCACATATGGAAGATTTTGGGATCCAATCTGATTGTGGTACTAGTGAAAAAAAAATCATTTCAAAAAATTTTAAAGCATAGATGATTCTGCATAAGTGGTTTATTAAATCTACTTTAGTGTAAAACTGAGTGTTCTAGATTCATGAAAAGTGAGATAGAAGACTACAAATAGCCAAATGTGGTTGCTGTGTTCCAATAAAGCTTTACTTATAGACACTATTATTTGAATTTCATATAATACTAGTGACATAAAAATGTCTACATTTTACTCCTACCCCATCATTTAAACAAAGGAGACAGTTGTATGCTCAATAGTAATATAAAAGCAGAGGGTGGATGAGTTTGATTGGCAGGCCAAGTTTCTCCTATCCTTGTTCCAGCTTTGATTGGGATGCAAAAACAAGGCTTGGATAAAGTGTCCTCATGTTATAAATCCTTCACTAATATCTTTCCTGGACAAAGACTGGATGCCTGAATCAGGTTGATTCTTGCTAAGTCAGCACTAGGTTGTGTGATCATGGGCATTGTTTCCTACTCATGGGCAATCCCTAGATACAGGTGGACTTACTGGAAGGATAAGCAAAATGAAAACACAATAAGCAATGATTTTAGCCTACCTGTCAGTGACTAAATACTTTTGATCCCTAAATTAATTTCTTACTATCCCATATGTTTGCATGTAGTCTTCTTGTTAGACTTTTAACAGTGAAAGCAGGGGTTGACTCTGTTGAATGCTATTGAGACCCATTCTTCCTACTGGATTGCCTCATCTAGCCTTAACAGAAGAGAAGGAGCCTCTAGCAGCCTCACTGCAACTTGATAGACCTTGACTGGATGATATACCCACAGGAGCCCCACCTCTATCTGAAGAGAAACAGTAGAGGAGGAATGGGTTGGGGGTTGTAGAAAGGAGCAGGGAGGAAAGGGAGGGGAAACTTTGACTGGGATGCAAAAGAAAACAAACAAATAATCAAAAAATAAAAACAAGAAAGAAAAAACAATACTTTTGAGCCCAAAGTCAGTTTTTTACTCTCTTGTATGTTTGCATTTTCTAAATTTGAATGCATATCTTAGGGAAAGATCAGAACAAGCAAAACCTTTTCATCCATATTTTCTATTTAATAGGAAATGGCTGATGTCTCCACTGAAAAAAACTAATAAATATATATATATAATATATTTATATAATATAACCAAAGAAGTTAACAAATATAGTATAAAATTGTTAAATACTGATGTATTTATTATTTTAATTCACATTTTTTACTCACCATTGAGTAAAAATGAAATGAAAACAGACATAGAGCATGTAAATAGATATGCAATATATTGTGTCATTAAATTTTAGTCAATATATAATTAGAAAAGTATCTGGCAAGGCACTTTGAAGAGCATAGTGACAAAAGTACTAATTATGAACTAGCACTAAGACTTCTGACTCAACAGTACTCAGAAACTATGTGTCTAATGGATACTCAAATGTTTCCTATTCTTTTAGAGTGTAGGTTGCAATCTTCTAAAACTGAAACCTGGCTAAATAAGCCCTTAGTATTCTCAGACTATGGAATTTGGGGTATTCAAGTTACAAAGATTTTATGATTTAAGATATAAACTAATTAAAAATCTTAACACTTAAAAATTATTTGGGGACCTTCACAAATGAGCAGTAGTCCATCTATATCACTCCCTCCTGCATCTCTCAGTTCTTCTCTTATCCCCTCCACTCCTAATGAACACAGAAGTGCTGAAATGTCTGTAGGCTTCTGATTTTCTTGTTTTATACATGCATATATCTACACACACATATTACTCATGCCTATATCTATACATGCTTGTGTAATTATACATGTGTATGGGATATATATATATACAGACATATCATGTGAATATTCACATATTATACATAATATACACACATATACTCTATGTGATAAGTCTTCTTTTTTCTGAGTATGTAAAATAATCTAGTTATGGAAGCACAAATACAGCATAATCCACCTAGATACGTTATATACAAGGATCAATGTATAGAAATAGAAGGCAGAGTGGTGTACAGTGCGGGAAATTGGAGGTTGTAGCTTAATGGATATAAAGTTCTGACTCCTCTTCATCAAGAGGAATAAGGTGAGTTACTGTAGATCTCTGCACCTGTAATTAACAATGCTCTGATGAACACTTAAAAAGGGTTAAGAATGGAGAATTCACATTAAGTGTTCTTACCACAATGGGAAAAATAGAGTTGATTTTAATGAGTGTCTCTTGGTAGCAAATTGCTCCGTTTTATTTTGTATGCAATGTCTGCATATAAGCCTTATGTCTGAAAAATATTCTCACTGGGTATATAAATCTGCATCAAGGTTACTATTTTCATGTTCTCTCAGTATTCCATTGCCTTCTTGTTCTCAATGTTGCAATTGAGGAGTCACATGACATCTGAAAGTCTTTTTTAAAAGATCATTAGAGTTTCTTTGACACTTTCCAGTTAGTGATAATGTTACCTGGTATAACTTTCACTTTTAGCATATTTTTTAAAGCCTAAAAGCAAAAGAAGTATTCACGATTTGATAGCTTGGCCTCAGCTGACTGTCTCTACAAATCTTTATATATTATCTCTTTCCCCCTTGGACTACAGGTAGGTATATGGGTGTATGGTGTCAATTTCAGTGTGTTAATTACCACTTTAACTCAAAAGTAACATTTTTAAATTTCTTCTTTTTATTTATTTAAACATATTGATCATGATTTTGAATATTAAACTCATAATATGAAGGTTTTGCAACTTTTATGTCTCTGAGTTTTTTGTATTTGTCTTTATAGTTTGTTCCTCTCTTCTATGTTTTTACTCTGAGTTTGTCTTTTTCATATTTTCTGAGTGAATATTTTCCTGATGTATTAAACTCGGTATTATTCCTGTAATTTCCTAGAAATATTTCCAACTGAGAATGGTTTTTGAAATTTTTAGTTGAATTCTTTGTTTTCTTTTTAACCTGTGGATTCTTTTTTCTTGCCTTGGTGAAAAACATTCAGAGTTAAAAATCAAAAGCAAGTTTTCATTGTCACGGGTTAAGACCAGAAGTTTTCTTCATGTTTGTAACCCATTATTCTTATATTAACACAAGGGCTGATTATTGTCTTCAAAATTTCTTAATTTGTCTCCTTCAAAATAATTCAAAATTAAAGAATCTTTTGTCATGTGACTTCTCAAGAGTGATACTGAGATCAAGATGGTAATAAAATGCTAAGACAAAATAGTAACATCTTTTTAGATTTATATACCAAGTGAGAATATTTTTCAGAAATAAAGCTTATATGCAGATATTGCCTTCAAAGTAAAACCAAGCGATAAGCTGATTGTTCGTTGCCTAGGCTTCATCTCCAGATTCTGGACTCCATATGCTGTAAAAGCGAACTCTTCAATTTAACCCTTTTTAGAACCCCACTAACCAGCATGACTCTCCAAGTATCAACTTTAATTTTCTTCTTGTGACATTTTAATTTATACTGGTGCCCCCCCCAGCCCCGAATGGAATGTACATACTTTTAAATCGAGATTCAACAACTGTTTCTTTGTAACATTATGTTCAACCTCTTACTTGGACAAATTCAATTAATATAGGTTTACTGGAAAACTCAAAAGTACAGGAAGTTGGGCAAGGCATGTAATGGTGAAATATTACTTTAATCCTAGAACTTGAAGGAGAAGTAGAAGGCTGAATTCAAGGCTACCCTGATCTACATATTGGGTTCCAGGCTGACTACAACGATCTAGTGAGATTTTATCTCAAAAAGAAAAAGTCCAAAAAGTTCAGCATTGTTAACCATGCTTGTATAGAGCATGCTCAGTGCTTCAGACTTTGGGCTAAAAGTTGATCACTCCCATTCATTTCATTTCACATACCCTGAGAATCATTCTTTAAAAATATATCACATTATTTCTATCAAGTCACCTTGTATACAATTATATTGTGCTATTATAAATAAGTTTAGAGTTGTTTTAAAAAGATCTACTATTGAAAAAGTATGAAACTAAATTCATTTGAATAAATAGAATATCAGCAAAAATTATAAGGGCTTGTGTAAAAAACAACAATAACAACAACGAAAAACAAGGCTTCAATAAAATGCTGGAATAATATAAAAGCAAGCATGGCTGAAAAGGTAATATTTTGAGCTTTAGGGGCCTGCCAGGTTTATGTTCAGAAGTCTTTGAGTCAGAACGTCTAACATTCTACTCTGTTACTGTGTTAATATATGCTGAAGGCCCCCAAGCAGAGTAATAGGACAGAATGCATTTTCTAACCCTGATTAGCCCATCACAATGGTTATACTTGTTGGAGATGACAAATGAATCAGATTCACAGAAAATGCCACCAAATACAAAAGGAGGATTTTTGAGAGCCTTAAAAGTTTTCACCTTTCAGACTTCATTTCAGGGTTCAATTAAAGACACCACAAATGGCTCAAGGGGGGGTTAGAAATTTGAGGGTTAAAATCTGAAGGACAAGAAATCTACTCACAATGGGAATAGTCCCTCAATGTTTCTTTATTCTTCTCTTCAACCCATCATTTCTCATTGCTCCTTCTTCTTCTACCTTGCTCTGCATTGTTCTTAGCTCTACATTGTTCTTCCTTGTCTTCCTCATTACAAATGTTCCCAGTCATATACCTTTAAAATCAGTAATTCCCCAGCCCTAGCAGATTCCAGGGCCAGAGCACTTGTGCCCCATCGAAAATCAGGTAAGAGTTTACACACACACACACACACACACACACACACACACA
>JAQHUG010000193.1:3839028-3853136 GCA_028555095.1 Dicrostonyx torquatus | reverse complement strand
AAAAAAAAAAAAAAACTGTAAAAGAAAAGGTTGATGGAGGTTGTAATATTGAGACTTCCAAGGAGTTTCTTATGATAAAATTATAAAATTATACTCTATTCAAATACTTTTCTCTATCAGAAAATGATTGGATGGGGATGTCAAAATATAATAGTAAAGGGAAATAACCTGAGAGAAAAGGCGCATCAATGATTTACACATATAAACTGAGTCTACTATCATTTACTATAAAACACATACTGCAAGCTCACCCATGTAGACACAACCTGCTGAATCTGTTTTGTTGTTGTTGTTTGTGTATATATGGTTTCAGGGCTCACTTCTTTGTACTGCAAGCGATAGGAAGACTCATTCCTGGGAGCCGCTAATTCTCCCTCTTCCAGTAGTCACTAGTTGCTTATAATTCATTGTCTAGGGGTGGAGCCCTGAGACAACTTTTACGTCCTGTCCTAGCATGTAACAATAGTAATAAAAGGAAGTTTCAATTGATCATAGGTGTAGCTATGGGAGAGGTTGAGGATGGAGGCCTGGGAGGGGTTGGAGGAGGAAAGGGATGGGGAAAGTGATGTGATTCTATTTTAGTTAAAAAAAATGTATACTTTTTAAAGACAATTAAAAACAACAAAAATATACTGTGAGCAAAAATGACATGGCCGAAAGGAACTCTGTAGAAGAAGACAAAATCATCATGTTTCTTTTAAAAAACAAACTTTAAAAATAAGCTATTCAGTCCTGGAGAAATGGCTCAGGTACTTGGTCCAAGTCCAAGTTCAATCCTGGCACCGCTATCCGCTGCCTCCCCAGGCTCACTGTGGCGTGCACCCCCTCCCCCATGCAAGAATATAGGTCTTAGGTGAGTGTACACACAGAAATAACTGAATATATCAGCGAAAAGGTGAGTAAGAACCAAAAATACTGGCACATGAATAACAGCTACACAAGAGGTGGAGGCAGGAGAATAGCTTAAGTTCAAGAGTTTGCACAACACCAAACCAAGCAAACAGAGTCATTATAAGGATTGTCAGCATAGTTCATTGTGTGCCAAGTAATTTAGGGATATAATTAGGTAAATTAGGTTGGGAAAAAGGCTTGATCATTTAAGTACCTGACTTGAAATCCAGAAGAACTGAGTTTGAATACCCAGAACCTATGCAAAAAGCCCAGTGGGGCTCCAGGAACATGTAAGGACTGGTCGGGAGGAAAGGGAGACAGGCATATCCCTGCTGCTCAATGGTTCAGCCATGCCGAAGCAATGTATTTCAAGTACAGTGGTAGGCAGTGCCTCAGAATATAGAGAGCCGTTCTGAAAGACAACCAGTTCTGATCTCAGAGCCCTTTGTGGCCTGTCAACATCTGAGTATACAGACTTACACACATATACACCACACAAGCACACACACGCACACACACACACACACACACACACGTCAATCACACAACAAGGCAGAATTCACAAACTCTGATATCTAGTCAAAAGTTAGTAGACACAGTAAGAAGCAGGAAAATAGGGCTTCAAATGAGGTAGAAATTGAAACTATTAAAATTGATACAGTTGTTATCACTGGCAGTGAATTGTGGTGCGTTTAAATGTATTTCTTACAAATTCGAAAGCTAAGGATTGACATATATATTGTGAAAAAGTTAAAGGTTCTTATGACAAGCACCAAACATATATATAGGGTTGAGATTAATTTTAAATTAAATATAGTAATTCTAGAACTGGATAATGGCTCCTTGGTTAAGAACACTGGTTGCTCAGTGTGGTAGCTAAAATGTCATTGGCCCCATAATCTCATAGGGAGAGATAGGCTAAGGAGGAGTGGTTTTGTTGAAGGACGTGTGTAATTTTGGGGGTGGGATTTGAGGTTTCCTGTGCTAAGGATACTGTCCGGTGTCTCGATTTACTTCCTGTTGCCTGCAAGATGTAGGACTCTTAGCGTTTCTTCAGCACCATTTCTGCCTGCATGCCACCATGTTTTCCTGCTCTGATGATAACTGACTGAACCTCTGAAACTATAAGTGAGTCATAAATGAGTAAATGCTTTTTATTCCTAAGAGATGTCATGGTCATAGTATCTCTACACAATTATAGAATTCCTAATTAAGACATTCTTCCAGAAGACCTAGTTTCAATTTTCAGCACTCAAACCCAACCAAAACTGGTTCCAGGAAATCTGGTACCCTCTTCTAGCACCTAAGATCACCAGACATGCATTTAGTCCATACAGGCAGATAAAACATTCACACACATAAAATAATAACAAAAACTTTTAATCTAGTAATTCTAGAAAAAAAGTAACCTAAAATTTGTATAGCATATGTAAATTATTGGTCTAACGAATGTATTTTTCTATCATCTGTTTATTTCCTGTCATACATATTTTCTGTCATCTATCATCTCTCTACCTATATCTATTAGCTGTCTGTCATCTGTCTATCATCTCTCTACCTATATCTACTAGCTATATGTCATCTGTCTATCATCTCTCTACCTATATCTACTAGCTATATGTCATCTGTCTATACATCTGTCTATCATCTACCTGTAATCTATTATCTTTCTATAATCTATCAACACACTTTCAAAATAGGCCTGAGAGTAGATGGTATAGAAAAAAATCTAAAGATTAACAGTCAAAATTTTCCACAGTTGATAAAAATTACAAACCCACAGACAGCCAAAGCTAAATAAATCTTAATGGGAGATGAAAGAGATCATATCCATGTCTTTCTAATCAAATCTCTCAAAATTATTGGCAAAAAGAAAAATCTCAAAGGCATTCAGAGAAAATAGACACACTGTATTGAAAAGGAATGAGGATAATGATGGCAGATTTCTTATTGGAAACAATTCAAGCTAATAAATATGCCAGTGATGCGGCACATTGAAAAATCCTGAAAGAAAATACTGTCAATATAAAACTTGTTAGCTATAAAAAAAATAAATTTAAAAGCAAAGCTGAAGACAAGGAGAAAGTGAACGAACCTGTCACAAGAAAACTGCTAGTGAAAGAGAGGTTACAGAATACTCTCCAGGCAGCGGGCAGATGAAACCAGACAAACATACAGATCTAAATGGAAGGCATTAGTTGGGTAGGATACTCTTATTATTTAAACCTGTTGACCTCCCCTTCCTGGAGCTGGACCGAAGTATCTCATACCCAGGCAAGCACTCTAGCATACAACTACATCATAACTTCCCAACTCCTTTCCCCCCACTTTTTATGTTTGCAAGGGTTTAGGTAAGTCATCCAGGCTGGTATTGAACTGCTTTGGCAGCTCCAGTCGTCTTCTAATTGGGGATCCTCCAGCTTCCGAATCCTAAATGCCTGGCATTACCAGCATTGTTCAAGAGTCTCATAGATACCTGATTGTTTAACAATAAGTTACTGTAGCATTCATAAGATGTTCAATGAAAGTACATGACAATAATATCATAAAGACTATGAAAGGGAGGAAATGGAAGTAAGATTCTGATTCTACATGTGAAGCTGTACATCATTTGAAAGTAGAATATGCTAAGCTAAAGATCCCTACCACATACCCTAAGATAACAAAGAAAATGACAAATCAATTATACTAAATATAGTACCAAAGGAAATACAGCAGATAACATCAAAATACCAGAGCTCAAGAAAATGATATAATCAATTGGGTAATGGGAAAGAAATAGGTGGTAGTAGATAAACAGCTAATCAAATCTACAACCACATTAAACATAGGTAGTCTATATACAGGTGGTAGTTATTTTTTAAACTTTTTTATTGATTTCATTGAGCTATACATTTTTTTTCTGCTCTCCTCCCTACTTCTCCCCTCCCCTTCAACTCTCTCTTATGGTCTCCATGCTGTCAAGAGATCTTGTCCTTTTCTATTTCCCATGGAAATTAGATCCATGTACGTGTCTCTTAGCATCCTCATTGTTGTCTAGGTTCTCTGGGATTGTAAACTGTAGGCTGGTTTTCCTTGCTTTATGTTTAAAAACCTCTTATGAGTGAGTACATGTGATAATTGTCTTTCTGGGTCTGGGTTACCTCACTCAATATGATGTTTTCTAGTTACTTCTTATTTACAAGTTCATGATTGAATTAAGAAATTTCTAAGGTATTGGTGAAATATATCCTGGATGAGTCTGTGTTGTTTTTTTCCAAAACAACCAGACCCTGAAGTATCTGCCATAATCAGTATTTCAATACAATTAAAATATTGCAACATGTTCTATCAGTGATGACATGCTTCTGCATGGTGAGTATGATTGGAAAAAATGTATCACTATTACTATGCCTTTAGGTCTGTATCTTTCTTGTCTTCTTCCTGTATGCCTCCTCTTTTCTGTTTCTTGTCCACCACCTTCTTCCATCACATACTTTAGTCACTGAAATTCTATGTGAGTACATCTAGCCAACCAACTATGCATCAAACTACCTGAAACCATGAGACAGAAAATTCCCTCCCTGTTTCTCTGAGGTGTTTGTTCACAGGGACATAAAAGTGTCTGATATAATAACAACTTGGAAAGGATTTCTAAAGTGTAAAATTTTAAAATATCATGAGCCAACTATATACCACATAGGATAAATTGTTATTAGCTACCAAGGCATAGAGATGAGCCAGATAGAAATGATTGAAAAGATATAGCATGGTGCTAGTAATAAAAAAAAAGCTGTAGTGGTCATATTAATAGCTGACCAAGGAGAATTCTGAGCACAGGCTATTCTGAAGATAAATAACCTTATTTTATAATGACAAAGTCATCAATTTGTCCAAGTGACATGACAACTGTATAGATTTATGTAACTAAAAATCAAAATACCCAAGCTCATTCAAAAAGAAATAGATACTATAAATAGCAGTCTGTCTATGTAGTAAATTGAATTTGAAATTTAAAACTTTCCCCCCCACACATACATGGGAACATATGCATATGCAAATACATATGCACAGGGGCATGTGTGTGCACACATATACATGTAGGTTTAGGAGTTTTCACTAGAAATTTACAAAGTATTTGTAAAGATGAAAGCCTAAGATTTCTACCAAATTCAAGCAGAAAAGGGTAACAGGGTCCCCTCTCGCTTCCTGAGGTCAGTAGTTTTCTGAAGTTAAAGGTGTATGAAGAAACTGTAAGGAGAGAAAAGTATGCCTGTTTTGGGGTCATAGCAATTCTGGTGTTGACCAGCCAGGAGCAAATTAAAAATGTGTGGTGTTGAGAAAGACAAGATTTCTGTTCAGAACTGTGCCCGGTGCCACTCTGTATAAAAGGAAGTCAAGCATAAGACTGGATCCATGATCCATTTGGAAGGAAGATAAGTCAGGCTGCTGGATTCTCTTACACAGATGCCAACACTAGCAAAGGTAACACCCAGGGAGAGGATACTTTGTGGGAGTATTTGAAAAATCCCAGAAAGTAAATCCCTGGAGTGAAAAAATGATCTTCTCTGGAATTAAGAAGAAGGATGAAAGGGCAGACCTAATAGCTTATCTTAAAAAGGCTACTAATGAGTAAGTTCACTGCTTTATTGATTACAAAACAAATATCTCATGGCTTTTAATGTGTACCATAAATTAATCCATATACCAAAATTTGTATCATGAATTGCTAACAATGTTTGATAGACATTCTGATTTAAGTAAAATTGACTTTTAGGTTTGGTTTTTTTAAAAAAAAACAAAATTATAAGAATATTAAGGCACAGGATAATATAACTCATGATGTAAGTGTAAAGAAAAGTAGTGTAATACACCCGAACTAAAGTAGACTTGGTGGGATAGTCAAAATAAATCAATCCCCAACTGCAGATGTGTATGTTTCATTAGATTATTTAGCATCTTAGTAAAGCAGGAAATAGAGATTTTTACCAATTTAACTTTAGAGGTTCTCAGGTTAAGTGTAAAGAAATTGCCAAAATTATATGAATGTGAAATTAACATCAGAAATTCACAAAAAACTTGGGAGAGCAGAGTGTGAGGAGAAGCAGGGTGGGGTGTAAATAGCCAGCCTGTGACATGGACATGGACCAGCTGTTTCCAAGCCATTCCCTTCAATGTTCCTTTAGATCACTAAAATTTGGTGCTCATCAAAGGACCGCTTCTCCTTGCTGAAGAAACTCCTTATCTTCTTCCATCTCAAGGGATCAAGATTGCTCTCCTTAATCACACTCATTAAGAATGACTTTAGGTGTCTGACAGGTACCTTGAACTCTCCAAAACTGTCCTTCCCAAGCTCAACCACTCTCCTGTTATCTTAATCTCAGGAAATGGTATGATTGTTGACCTGGAGGCCCACACTTTCCTAACTCTGACCAATCTCTAACTTGTCTGCTCCAGAGCTCCTACATGTCCATCAGTTTCACCCTACTTAGCTTTCACATTCATTGGCATCTCTTTGGTGGTGGATGTTGCTCATTTGCTGAAAGGCGGTGTGTTTTGGTATGGGGCATAATGTGCTGTGCTGGTCTCCCCTGATCATTCCTCGATCACATCCATTTTGAGAATCCTCTTCCTAACTACCTCTCAATTGTTGATTCCCAGGGCTACCTGCTCTCTTCATTTTTACATATGCCTGGCTGAACACTGACTATTGTGTCTCCTATTAAAAGTTTTATTCCTAAGTCTATATTTAATTTTTTTTTACTGAATTGCTGAGTTGCATCCTGTGATTGCCTGTAGCATCTACATTAAGAGGCAGAAAGCAATATAGCCATGTTTGCAAAATTATTCTTTTAATTTACTTATTTTATATGTAATTTCTTTATTTTAGGTGTTTTATATGTGTCTATGTCTGTACACTACATCTTTGCCATTGGAGGACAAACGATGGCATTGGATCCTCTGGGACTAGTATAGACAGTTGTGAGCTGCCATATGGATTCTGGGAATTTAACTCAGATTCTCTGGAAGAGCAGCCAATATTCCTCATTGCTGAGACATCTCTCTAGGCTCTACTTGCAAAAGTCTTAGTGAAATAATTTTCATCTCAAATTTATATATATATATATATATATGTGTATGTGTGTGTGTGTGTATTCAGAACATTGATTAATTAATATAAAAGTCGAATAAGGATGTTTTACATCTATAAAGTCTCAATTTTCTATCTTTTGGATGTCCTTTCCAAGAAAGTTACTCAAGGATGTGAGCTACAAAGTAAAGAAGTTATCAAAAAAAAATGCATGGAACTGGCACCTGGTGGCTCCAATCAAAACTGAAGCAAATGGAATCCTGCAGTTGTACATATCACAAGATGAGAGCTGTGAACAAACACAGGGAGACACCAATCCACACTGAAGTAGAGGACCCAGACTCTGCAAAAGAAGTCTCTAAAAGAAAATGAAACTAAATGGCAAACTGCATGAAGTGATTATAGAACTGTAAAGTTAATGATTCAATGGCAAACCGGGTTCTAATTTCAGCATAATAAAAGTTTGTGTAAGAAAATAAATTATGGTGTGGTGCAGTTGGCTAACTAAAAGCAATGTTCCCAAAGCTATAAATATTATACACAGAATACTTATCTTCCCAAGAATTGTCTTGCCCAAAGTGGCCTAGGTCCTTCCACATCAATGAGCACTCAAGAAAATGCCCCACAGATATACACACAAGCCTATCTGAAGGAGGCAATTGGTCAGTTGGGATTCCATCTTTTCAGGTAGGTTCCTGTCAAGTTGAGAAGAACCATGCCAGACCTGAAATGTCTTGTTCCCAACGTGAGCCCTGTGTAGCTGTGCAAAGGTGTTTAGCACTACTTTAGCAAGGTCCAAACACGTGTGGCATTGACAGACCCAATTATGAAAAGAGCATGGTGAATGGGACCTCCCAGGACAAACCAGGAACAGTAGAAGACATGAAGCTCAAAGAAACAAGAAATTGGTCTGAAAGTTTTTCATGGAATGCGGTAAACTCTCAGCACCAATGTCAATATCTCTGCTGTAACCAGATCACACTAAGTGAGATTGGCCTCAGAGTGGAGTCCTATGTGTGAGAGGAGAGGGGAAAAAGGCAACGTCTCTGGACCAGATTCAACTGTCAGACACTCTTTCATTTAACACATTTCCCACAGGATATCAGGGACACTAATAATCTCCTTCATGAATACCCATTGATATTTTATACAGACTTTCGATTTACTGAGAATAATAATAAATCAACAAACCCACTCCCCAAAGTCTTACTATAATCAAGTCCTGGATCCTGAAGGTTTTGTTTGTTTGTTTGTTTGTTTAGTTGGTTGGGTTTTTTTATTTTTTTTCCTCTTCTCAACAAATAGAAGTAAACCTGTTGGAGTTGTCTATTGCATATCATGAATACTTACAGAAATTGTGAACAATCATGTCAGAGAAGATGTCATTCAGGGCCTGCAGCTCGCTGGGACTTTGTTGAAACCTGTATCCTAGATTTATGCATGCGTCCATGGAGAAGGAGGTTTGGGCTTTCAATGGTTTTGCTTCACAAGTGATCTTAAATTTTTAAACTGCTTGATTGTTTCATATATTTATCTAGTGGACTTTAGTCATTTCCATATCTTACAGCCTCCCCTCAGTCCCTATCTCTTCCACTGTCACCCTTCTTCTCTACAAGATCCCCTTCTGTTCTCAGATCTCTGTTTTGTGTGTGGCCACTGAGTAGAGTAATTTCCTTGCATGGGTGTGAGATTATTCAGTGGAGCTAGCTCAATTGCTTGATTTTCAGTGGATACACCGCTGAAGAAACTGACATCTCCTCCCCAAACTTAGTCTCTCTAGGAGGAGTGAGGCCTCATTCATGGTCCCTTTCCTTACCATCAGTGAAATGAGCCCAATTTTATGCAGGTCTTGTATAGGTAACCACAGCTGCAGTGAGTTCATTTTGCAACACTGCTGTGTCGTGTACAGAGACAGTTTTTGATTTTCATTTTGTTTTGCTTTGTTTATAAGCAAATCTTGGTGGAGACAGAGGTATACTATAAAATCCCTTCTATCATTACATGAACTAATGCCAAAAGAGGACCATGGGAATAAGAGCACAGTCAGTGGCTTCTGATTTGGGATAACTGATGCTCTATTAAAATGAGTATATCTCTGGTTGTGCAGTGCCTTCTCCTCCTTTCTTTTAGAATTTACTATCTGAAGATATGAGAGAAGACTGGACCAAGAGGGAATCTGAGTGCTCCCACAATCCTCTGCTTTGCTGGGGATGTTCATGGAAGCTTGGGGCGGGCTTCAACTCACTGCCAGTGCTCTACAAATGAGGTACATTCTCTTCCTGGGAGCTTTCTCTAGACCATTCATCTTGAAGGACTGAGCAAACCTCTCACATCTGGGTGTTAATGACAGATATTTGGAAATTAGAAAATAGAAGCAGCTGAGGAGATTTCTACCCTTATGGGAGGATTGTAGTGGGTTAGGTTTTATTCTATCTCTGTTACATCTGAGATGTTCTTATTTACATATTCTGATGGCTCATAAAAAGGTGAACACAAAGTCTGCTTCTTTGGTACTTAACATGGAGTAGGCACCTCAACTGTTTCTTTACATTGAAATTTTACAAAAATATCTGAATTCTTTGGAAACTTATGAAAAGGTTGGCTAATTCTTAGAGAATCAAGGATAAAAATTTAAAATATAAATTAGAGAAACTTACTGAAGAAATGAGAAAGCAAGTTTAGGCACAGAGGATGCTTTCGGAAAAAAAAAATAAACAGCATGAAAAGTAACCGACATAAATACAACCACTGTGAATACCCAGGGCTAGTATCTTACCAGCTCCAAGGAGAAGTCATAAACACTGTTGATTTGACAGCAAAAGCAGCCCCCAGTGGCCTCTTGAAGTTTCAAGTAACTTCACATTTCCATTGTAAGTCACCCTTGGCCTCATTCAATTAATTCAATTAATAGTCCTTGATAAGTCATTTTCACTCTCTTCCATAGTGGTACTATGACCTTCAGAGATGTGAGTTAACCAGGGAAGAACTGAGGGTGGGGCTAAGTAAATATTATGTTGATAGTTTTGTGTTAGTTCAATAATTGGCAAGTTTGCATAAGGAACATGATAGTTGACCCGAAATAAAACAACCACATGGCAGACTGGAGCAGTTTTACTCTTTATTATAAGATTAAAACAAAAATAGATTTTTATGGTTGTAGATGGATGAAAATAAGTGACTTAGCTGGGTGTCCTAGTTAGCTCTCTGTTGCTATGATAAGATGACCAAAAGCAACTTGAGGAGTAAATGGTTTGTTTCAGCTTGTGGATTAACATCCATCATCCAAGGAAGCCAGGGCAGGAGGCCAAGACAGGAGCAACCCGGAGGCAGGAACTGAAGCAGAGACTGTGGAGGAACACTGTTTACTGGCTTGACCCTCCTGGCTTGCTCAGCTTCTTTTCTTATTGACCTGCTGTGAGTTGGCAACACCCAGTGTGGGCGGGGCTCCCCTGGATCAGTTGGCAGTTCAGAAAATGTGCACAGGCACTTCCAATGATCAATCCCATTGGGACAATCCCTTAATCAAGGATCGTTTTTATTTTGCTTGTTTTGTTTTTTTCCCCAGGTGGCTCTCGTTCATGTTAAGTTTATGAAAACTAACCAGCATACCAGGCGTGGAGTCTCACACCTACAATTCCTACACTTGCCAGGTGGAAGGCTCTAGCATCCAAGGCCATCTTCAACTATGGAGATTATTGGAAGCTAACCTGGGCTGAGTGAAATGCTGAAAGAGTGATGAGGGAAGGAAGGGAGATTTTAAGACAACCTTCTTTTTTTATTTTTAGGCTTTCTGCCAGTAACAACGCTTTGCAAACAGAGACTTGCTCCATGGTGGTAACTGAATCATCTGGAACATTTACACTGCTTAAAAAGACACTTTTAAATCCAATTCCGTATTTCTGTATATTTTTACAAGCAACAGGATATTTAAACCTGACCCATTATTTTTCTAATAAAATGAATTGTTAGCAGTGACCACAATGTTAAAGTACATTCTTTGCAGCATCGGGGCATTAGTTGGCCTTTGGCTTTCTTTTTGTATGCTTCAACATCTTAAGGATTGGGACTATCTTAGATTGGGACTATATTAGTTCTTTTACACAAAACTCAATATACAAAACCAGCATGTATGAATGTTGAAATAGTGTGATGCCTATTTTTGGTTGTCAGCTTGACAACATCTGGAATTAACTAAAATTTCAAAATAGAAGGGCATGCCTATAATGGATTTTTGCTTAAATCAAAGTAGAAAGATCCACTGCTAATCTGGATCTTTGAGTTTGGAAGACATGCCCTTAATCCAGCTCATTTGAATAGGGAAAACCCACTTCTAATCTGGACCGCTCATGCTGGAAGCCTATAGAAGAACATGAAAGAAGGAAACGTTGCTCTTTGCTTGCCTGCTCTCGCCTTGAAACCAAGTCCATTCCTTCACTGACATGAAAACCTACTTCTTTGGGATTCTGACATATACTGAAGATCATGTAAAGCATCCAGGTTCATGGATGGAATAACTACTAGACTTTCGAAATGTCTGTTCATAGACAGCAATGTTGGATTAGCTGGAATATAGTCTGTAAATCATTCTAATAAAGCCCCTTTCTATATAGAGAGATTCATTCTATAAATCTTGTTACTTAAGAGAACCCTGACTCATACAAATAGTCAAACCTACATTTTCTCTGACATACATGCATTCTCTAGCCCCTTGGAGGAGAGGATGGAGAAGCTATGGTTATAAAGCAAAGAATACTCAAGCCAACATCACACAACCTGAGCTGGCAGTTTTAGAACAAAGAAACTCTTACAGTACATTATGCTAACTCCTCCATTTTACAAATACAGATTGTGTGTGCTGGAACTAAGGGCTTCTGGTGGATTTTGTTGGGTCTTTTAAGTACAGAGAGACCAGCAATCCATGAACAACTTTAATCTGAGTTTTCCTTTTCCTGTTTTTATTTATTCATATCTTTTATCTTAAGTGTTATCTAAAATTCAAGTCTATATTGAATAAAGAAGAGAGCAAGTACCCTTGCATTATTTGGCTTTTCAAGCAATTGTTCTATTTTTCCACATTAAATATAATATACTGTGTAAAATCCTCTCCAGACAGAAATTACATAACCATCTCAGTAGATGTAAGAAAAACATTTGGAGAAGTTCAACACACCCTCATGAAAAAAGGCTTGGAGAAATGAGGAATAGGTCAAACATTGTTTTGAGGTATATTATATTAATTGATTTCAGACTTGCATCCCTAGGATGAAACCTAACCAATCATAATGTATGAGCTTCCTAGTTTCTCCTTTGAGATACCATTTACCTCTGACAAGAAGTAAAGAGACAGAAAATTCTAGTCAGAATGTGAGAAAAGAGAAACCCTATTTAATGTTTTTAGGAGTATAAACTAGTGAAGCCATTATGGAAATCAGTATGGTGGTTTCTCAAAAAAAAAAAAAAAACAAAAGCAAAACCATAGAACTTCTAGAACTTCCATATGATCCAGCTGCACCACCCTGAGCATATACCTAAAGAACTCCATATCCCACCACAGAGTATACTAAACATCCATGGGTATGCAACTAGATGTCAATCAACAGGTGAACTGATAAATATGTAATATATAGCCATAATACAATTTTATTCACTGGTAAAGAAAAATGAATTTTTCAGAAATATTAATGACCTGGAAAATACATGAAGCAAATAAGCTAGACTCAGAAAGATAAAGGTTAGTGTTCCGGCCGATGTGGATCTGAGTTTGCAGTGTGCGTGTGTGCATTAGTAAGATGAGTTCATGCAGACTATGAAACCAAGAAGGAGATCAGGAGAGGGGAAAGAGAAGTGTTAGGGAAAAAGGATGTTAGCAGAACATGAAATGCAAGGAGACAGGAGGACGTGGGGAGGATGGAAGGGTCCAATGGTGTGTTAGGAGGTTACAGAACAGATGGGGGAAGAGAATCACAAACAATTTTTTAAATGATGTAATTAAATTTAGTACTATATATGCCACCGTAAGATTTTTGGTTATATTGCTGTTTTTCAAAAATAAGAATGTAAAAAGTTCCTAAAGAGTACAGTGAAGGTGTCAGGACCCCATGACTGGATTCATACTTAAGTCCATGAAGAACAGTGTTTCCTTCAACCAACCATTGCCTTCACTAGGCACCTAGCCATTAACTGAGGAGTAGAAGCTAGGTGTTTAAGACACAACACTTTATATGCTGTGTAATGCACCAAAGTATGTAAACCTATAAGAAGAAATGCCCCGTAGAAACAGGACTAGTTCAGATTCAAAACAACCCAGTGTCAGTGATACCTGCCTGTGCTGTTCATTCTCCCAAAGCAGTCCTCACCACTCAGTGAACAAGCCATACATCTACCTACACGCTGCGCCTCCTGAGGCCAGAAGACCCTCCCTAGACCCTTTAGATCTACACATAGCTCGTCCCAGCTCCTAAACATCCATGCTATGCTACAATGCACGCCCCTTTCTGGCTTACACACTCCATACCACTCTTCAGTGCTTTTTGTCTTTAATTCTGAAAACCGCAAGTTAAAGAGTAGACTTCCCTAACATGCCTTACAAAAGTGAAACCCAAGCAGGCAGAGCTTTGCTGACCCGCATTCGCTGGCAGATACAGCTACAATGTGCTTCCTGTACGCTATCCTTCACATGTTCACAGAGGTCCTTATGCTGGCACCAGCAAGGAACCACATCCCAGAATGGCCAACTGACTTCCTCACTTTTACCATCCTTGAAATCAGAAAAGCCTGTTGCAAGGTTCAGATCTTTCCTTAAAAATTCAGTGCTTTCTTGTCAGATTCTAGCTTGTTTTCTGAAAAGAGAGGTTGGATGTCACACCTGTGAGGGAGGCCCGGAGTGTAGCACTGGTTGTAAGTGTATAGAAGCTGGGAGTGCAAGCATACTGGTGTGTCAGATGTCATCGGTCATGCTGAAGGACACAATTTTATTGTTTCATTACTGCAGAAGGTAGATTAATATACAATTTACATGCTGTATTTGCTTCTGAAGTTGTTTATAGCTGCTTTTATAGCATATGCAGGAATATTTGTCTATCAATTACTTTAATAATTCAAATATTATTCCTAATTATTGTTATAAAAGATTCTGAGCCGGGCGGTG
>JAQHUG010000193.1:3816243-3829377 GCA_028555095.1 Dicrostonyx torquatus | reverse complement strand
GAGAGGCAGGGTCTCTTGGTTGAACCAGAGCTCTCCAGTACCATTTTGACTCTCCAAAGCCATTTTGCCAAGGTGTGTGTGTGTGTGTGTGTGTGTGTGTGTGTGTGTGTGCGTGTGTGTTAGATCCTGTTTCTGCCTTCTCATCCCTGTCATTGCTGGTGGACATCCATGCCTGACAGAAATATATATGGAATTTAATGACCTGAACTTGAGCAATCAAGATTGATGCTTGTTTGTCAATGCTTCAACCACTGAGCCATCTCTCAGACCTGTCTATTATTTTCTAAGCACCTCTACTGTCTTGTAACTAAGCAAACATGTGTTGGAACTATATTATGCCAGTTTACGAGACTAAATTTTTAAATATTCAGGATACTTTCAGTCACTTAATAAAAATTATTTTTAGCCAAAATTGAATCCTATGAACTTAATGCCTTCTAGTGATTTGAGTACCTTTTCTATAAATTGTGTTCGTAGCATTATTTGTAATTCTTATATCACAAAGCGGCTGTACTGTATCAGAGCGTGCTGCCATAATTATCTTCCGAATCCTAGGTTCAGTAACTCCACTGGGAGCTTCAAGTCTGTCACCACGGGGGTCTGAAGTGTGGAAATGAGCTTTGTTGCAAAACATTCCTAATATAGCAGCTTGTTGACTATCTAGATCTAAGACATTGATGCTATTGGTGCAGTTTAAAGCTGCCTTGGGCTACCCTTCTCTTGGTTTCACTAGGACACTAAAAAACAAGTCATGCATTGCTTCTATGTGCCAGTAGCTACTAGATGGTAAATAGGACAAAAACGCAGAACATATTTTTATGGCGTTTGAAGAGTTACCTCACTGATGAATAAGTGAGATTCCAGCCTGTCTTTGCTGTCTCATTTTTGTCTTCTTATGAGCATAAAAATGAAAATAATCATTCATATCAGAAATGTAGACTAATTCTTAGCTGAATCAGAATTAAATGGGATCTGAAACTGTGGCAGCATTGTGGATTACCAAAAAGAAATGATGAATTTGTAAAGAACTATTAAATCATGTAAAGATTACTATGGTTGCTTTTAATTTGCAAAAGGGAATGTTATATGTCTTATTATTTGTAAACTGTCTAAAATTTCATAACAAACATGCATGTATAAATATGCAAACATTTTAGAGAACTGAATGTTAAATGCTCTCCAGCACACCTTTTCTATGAGTTTTATTATTTTAATACTGATTAGGCAACTGAGCTTCACAAATCACAGTTTCTTGCCCTGGAATGAGTCATAAATATTAGAGAGTTGACCTGTTAGAATTCAAACCTGCATGAATAAAATACATATCTTTTCCTTCGTGTTCCGATTTAGCATTAATATCTATATTTGATATGGTGACTTGCCTTGAAGCTTTTATGCTTGGACTGACAAGGACAAGAAGAATCATTTGGCCTGTCTTCATTGTCTCCTTGTTTAGCCTTGGATTTGCCCATTTTTGGCTGCCTAGCAGTGTCCTCACCACCACATGGATGTATAAAATGAGAATAGATTTTCAAATAAAATGAATTGTTATGCAAATCCTTATTTCTAGTATGTTGCTTTAAATTGCAGTTTTATGATTTTAGGATTTCTATCTTAGATATCATATATAAAGGTCTTTAATACACACATACATGTATGCATACAGAGTGGGATGGGAGACACACACACACAAATAAGAGGAGCCAAAGATTCAGACTCAGGAGTCCTAATGACCAACTAAATCATGAAAGAAGGAACTGAAATAATGCTAGATAACAGTGAGTCGTGAGAACATTGAACAGTGTATAACCTTATGCCTCCAAACTCATTTGCCTGTAGACTAGACTGAAGCTGGGCTCCTCTCGGTTTTCAGTCCCTGACAATATCTGAGTAGATATGACTTTTCTATAAGACTGTAGAAACTCAAGGAGAAATAGTATCATTGGAATGCTAAAAGAGTCCTCTGTTTTTGTTTGGTTATGATTGTAGGGGTTTTCATATTAAAAATGATCTCATCTGGTGTGTGTGTGTGAGTGTGCCTGTGCATGTGTGTGAGTGTGTGTGTGTGTGTGTGTGTGTGTGTGTGTGTGTGAAGGAGCAGACCATCTATTCCTTCTGTTTACCAGTGACAAAATTCAAAATTCCTATCCCATGATCTCTACTGAGCCTTAATGGTTCTCCTACTTCTTACTCTGCTGGTGTTTCAAAAGGGAAAAAGAGTATTGAGAACAATTAGGTCATTTAGTAACTTTGCAAAAGAGAGACTCTGCAGCTCCTAAAAATAAACTCAGAAATATCATATATCTGAAAACTCTGATAGGTGCTTAAAAGAGCACGAAAATCTACTTGTAGAGTTGGAAAAACAAACCCCTGGGGGACTTGGTTTCTTATGCTTTGGGCCACAAGTAGGAAAAAGATCACATTTGTCCTCATTCCAGGAGCAATCAGGCACATGCTAAGCAATAAAATTTATGAGCAGAAAAGTAGTTTTTAAAAAGAGAGGCACTGGAATCGAAGACGCCGCTCAAATGAGGCAAGGCTCTGGTGAGACGAAAACCAGTCTACCTACCTACAGAATGGTCTGGAAAGAGCAAAGCATCTTTTCTGAGCTTTAACGAATTTTCCACAGAAGCAAAGTGCCACATGGACATTGTGCTTTGATTAAAAACAATACAAAACCTTTAAGTAGGAATGAATCTAAAATAATTCACTAAAGTTTTTGAAATTTCTGAAAATCAGGATCTACTCATAGTTTTATATGATTGTGAAAATAATTAAAAGACACAAAGAAATGGACTACCAAACCATGTTAATTAGTTAGCTTGCATTAAAAGAGTATTATGTTACAACTAAAATTTTTGGCAACAAATTTGGTTAACACTTCTTATTTTACTGATTTCATTGAGCTCTACATTTTTCTCTGCTCCCCTCCCTGCCTCTCCCCTCCCCTTCAACCCTCTCCCAAGGTCCCCATGCTCCCAATTTACCCAGGAAATCTTGTCTTTTTCTACTACCATGTAGATTAGATCCAGGTACATCTCTCTTAGGGTCCTCATTGTTGTCTAGGTTCTCTGGGATTGTGATTTGTGGGCTAGTTTACACATCTTAAATGGCTTTTGTGATTTTAGATTTGGGCAGCAGTATTCACCAAAAATGGTGCTCTAAGTTTTGTTCCACCCTGTGAGGAGTTGATACTAACAGCTAAAGAAAAGGACAGAGAGAGAGAGAGAGACAGAGAGACAGAGAGAGAGAGAGAGAGAGAGAGAGAGAGAGAGAGAGAGAGCACCAGCATGTACAGCTGTCGATTAGCTGATCATGTCTTCAACAGTTGCCATCTCGACACTGGCTGGACCTTAGTTCCCTGCTGCAAATGTAGATTACACAGTGCGTTTGCTCCTTGCCAAATTGAAGGTCACTGTGTATGGGGAAAGAATTTAGGTCAAGCTCAAGTGAAAAAGCTAGCATCTCTTACACAAGATCAACAATCATGAAGTTGTTGAGACCATTTCACCACCAAGAGAATGACTGAGGAGAACAAGCTACTTTCAGGTAGCAGACTGGAACACTCTAAGTTCCAGCCCTGAAGATGAGAATTTCAGCTACGACGCAACTTTTGAAACATGTTTAATATCTGTTTAATGACAACCATATCAGCTACATCCCGGATATGCACTTGGTTGAAGAATATGCTTAATCCACTAGAGAAGTTATCTGTGAAAACTTTCTAGACATTATTTGTAACAGTCAAAATTAAAAAAAAAACAACGAAACATCATTTTACACACCACTGTGTGCAAGTAAGTGCAGTAACTTCTGGAATGGAATCCCACACGGCAATGAGAATGAGTATCAGACAAACACACGGGCTGACACATGGACGGCTTCAGTGCACCGAAGGTTGAGTCATAAAAGTAAAAGAAAATGTACTTTACAGTTCATACCTTTACATGTATGTGTCAAATTGGCCTGTGTAATTGGTGTGTATGTGTGTGTGTGCACACACACACGCATGACTGAACAAGTATATAATAAAAGCCCTTGATTGCTGATGGTGTTCAGTTTCTTCCCTTACATATGGGTTACCTGGGTGTTTTCACTTTGGGAAAATTTATGAAACTGTTCATTTTAAATGCACACATTTCTGTGTGCATGTTACCCTTAGTTGAAAGTTACAAAAATATTTAGCACTCAAAGTATTGGCTTCGTGCTACTCTGTAGAAACTGCAGCTTCTCTAAAGTGCTAAAAATGGAATATGTTTCATAACCAGAGACCAAAAGTAAAATCAATGCAGTCTACTAAATAACAGCATGCTTTAAGTTAATTGTAAAATTATTGCTGTAATAAATACAATTTCAGAAACCTACTGCAGCTTTTCAAATGCCCACTTTTCCTTTTCAAAATTGCTTTTTTTCTGATTATAAATTGAGTGAATATCTTCTTCAAGAATTCTAGAAGCTCTTGAAGAAGATAAAAGGAAGATTATGGAAGTTTTATATTAAATATAATTTTGAGGCACAACCTTTTGAATGTGTATATATAAAGTTGTATGTACTTATACATTCACAATTATAGTCTTTAGTTCAAAGACTAGATGAATTATCTATATTCCATTTATGGACTACAACTTTATATTAAACCTGATGAGTATTTAAATGTGATGTTTAAATCTTTCTAAACACAATTTGAATGGAGTCTATAATTAAGATTACATTAAAGGTTAGGAATCTAGCTTGTGGAGAGCATTTATCTACTTACAAATTTTATTTTTACCATATGTAACATTGCAGCTAACATCTTTTTTAAAAATTGTTTTTATTGATTTTTCTCTACTCCCCTCCCTGTTTCTCCCCTCCCCTTCAATCCTCTCCCATAGTCCCCCAATTTACTCAAGAGATCTTGTCTTTTTCTACTTCCCATGTAGAGTAGATCCATGCATGTCTCTCTTAGGGTCCTCATTGTTGTCTAGGTTCTCTGGGATTGTGATTTGTAGGCTGGTTTTCTTTGCTTTATATTTAAAAAAACACTTATGAGTGAGTACATATAATAATTGTCTTTCTGGGTCTGGGCTACATCACTCAATGTGATGTTTTCTAGCTCCATCCATTTGCCTGCAAATTTCAAGATATCATTATTTTTTTTCTACTGTGCAGTACTCCATTGTGTAATTGTGCCACATTTTCCTTATCTGTTCTTTGGTTGAGGGGCATTTAGGTTTTTTCCAGGTTCTGTCTATGACAAACAATCTTTATACATAAATATCAGCACTGTTTACTTTGACTATTAGATTAAAAATGAAATTTTTCTAAGACTTGCCAAAATGTATATTACACATTATTGATGAGGTATTGATGTGTATTCTCAGTTGCCATTTGTAATAATGGTAATTTCTCTGAATCCTTGCCACAAATTAGCCATTTTTCTTTTATTTAATTTTATACCAGAGGGTTGATAAATAATATTTGATAGGTAAAGTCTGTATATCTCATCATTCTAGATTTTCTTGATTATTCCTAAAGATGAAAACTCGTTGTGCGAATGTTATTCATTTATGCTCCCCCTTTTAAGCATGGGGGTTTGTGCACTAGGTTGAGCTAAACTGCTACAGCAGGTTATCTAGTAGGAGCAAAGAAGGCAGGCAGTGCAAAAATGCAGACTGGCTGAAAGAATCAGGGTCCTGATCTCGGTGGCTTTACCATCACAAGTGTTGCTGAGTCTGAGCATTACCAGAGGATCCTCAGTAGTCAGGGATGGATAATGGAGCAGCACCCAGGCTCTATGAAAAACTGGAAGGCTTGGGGAAGCTGGAAGTAACAGCTAATTTCTGCTCTCTTACCCTGGGGAGCTTCTAGAGATACCCTTCTAGAACCAAGAAGGGGCTTGGATCAGACTCAGCCATGAGTCAAAGCACAATTGTGTTACTTTTGGAGAAAATGATGGCATGTTTTCCCAGCTGGCAGTCTCTGCCATGACATCTTTTGCTTACCTCACCTGGGAAATTTATTTTTTTTAAACATTTATTTATTTATTATGTATACAATATTCTGTCCTTGCATATGTCTGCAGTCCAGAAGAGGGCACCATTCCTCTTTACAGATGGTTGTGAGCCACCATATGGTTGCCGAGAATTGAACTCAGGACCTTTGGAAGAGCAGGCGATGCTCTTAACCACTGAGCCATCTCTCCAGCCCTCACCTGGGAAATTTAATGAGTTTTGGCTACTAACGTTTTATATATTAATGACAAAAAGCTTCTTGCGCATGCTAATAACATGGCTTCTACTACACTATTTTTTTTTACCTTTGAAATATTAACACATGAAACTCATAAAAATATGACATTTCTTTTAAGTGCTTTTATTGTTAAATTTTTTGTATTTATTTTAGAGACAGGGTCTCATATACCACAGGATTTCCTCTCACCTCGTATATAGCCAGGCTTGACTTCCCTACTTCTCCTTCTCATGTGCTAGGATTATAGACATTTGATGGTTTTCAGTGAAGGATTTATAATCAGTAAAACAGCCTTCCACAGTGCTTTTGTTTTCTGTCATAGTCCTATGTCTTCCATTTAGCTTTTAATTCGTATTTCACATGTGTGGGTTGTGTGCATGTATGTTTAGACATACATGGGTGGATGCACATGTACACATGCAACTGTAGGCCGTAAGTGGAAATCAGGTGTCTTTCTTAGTTGGTCTTCACCTCATTCTATTTGTTTGTTTGTTTGTTTTATTGGAAAACCATGTTATTTTGTTTTTTTATTTTTGGATTTTTTTTTAAAAAAATACCAATCCAATTCTCACTCACTCCCCTCCTTCCATTCCTTCCCCACACCCTCCCACTGCACTCCCCTGTAATCCTCAGAAAGGATAAGACACTTTGCTTTGTGGAAGGTCCAAGGCCTTCTCTACTACATCTAGGCTGAGCAAGGTATACATGCAAAGAGAATAGGATCCAAAAAAAAAAAAAACAGTACATGCAGTAGAGATAAATCCCAGTGCCACTGGCAATGGCCCCTCAGTCTGTCCCAGCCATACAACTGTCAACCACATTCAGAGGGACTAGTTTGGTCCTATGCTTATTCCTTCCTAGCCCAGCTAGAGTTGGTGAGCTCCCATTATATTAGCTCAGGTAAACTGTCTTAGCGGATTTACCCTTCATGGTCTTGACCTTTTTGCTCCTTCTACTCTTCAACTGGACCTTGGGAGCTCAGTCCGGTGCTCCATTGTGGTCTCTCCCTCTGTTTCCATCAGTTGTTGAATGAAGGTTCTATGGTGATATTTAAGATAACCATCAGTCTGACTGCAGGGCAAGGGCAGTTAGGGCACCCTCTCCTCTACTGCTTAGGGTCTTAGCTGGGGTCATTCTTCACCTCGTTGTTTGAGACAGATTTTCCACAATATGTGGAGCTGAGGATTTGGCTGGAGAGGCTGGCTCGAGCCCCAGGGGTCCTCTCTTCTCCATTCCTTCTCATGGATCTCATAGGTACTTGCTGCTGAACTTGGGATTTTGGTTTTGTTATTTGAATGTGAGTACTGGAGTTCCAGACTCAGATGCCAGCCAAGCATTCTGCTTACAGTGCTGCTCCCCAGCCCCCATTCAGCTATCTAAAGTTTCTGTAACCAATTATAATGAAAAAACATTGGTAGGAAGTGATTATTTAATCATATACTTCATTACAAGTTAGATTATGAGTCTTTTTTCCAAATGGTCTGGGGTGTCATGCTATATGATGCTGTAGGGTTTCTATCTTGTCTTTGTCTAGTCTATCTCATGTTCTCTTACATGTTTTCTGAGAACAGCCTCTTTCTAACTAATGTAACTTTCAAAATTTTAATGTTTTGTTAGCACATATTAGTTATACATAATAATAAGTTTCGCTATGAGGATTTCACTTATGTACAAAATGGATTTTGATCATCTTTACTCATGGATTCTTACCTCCCACACCTCTTAAGCCCCTCTTAACAACCAGCTCAATTTCATGTCTTGTGTGTATATGTGAATGTGTGTATGTGTGTATGTTTCTGTATCTGTGTGTATGTGTGCACATGTGTGTGTATATATATGTGTGTGTGTGTGTGTGTAAATGTTTGTTTATGTGTATGTGTGCACATGTGTGTATGTATGTCTATATATGTGTGTGTGTTTCAGTGTGTTTCATTTCGGCTGTTTATTGCAGTATGAGAGTTTCTTTACAAGAACTTGTGCATCTTACTGGCAGCCACACTACTAAAAGAAAAGTCTCTCCCTCATTCACCAATTTTTGCCCGAATATAAATCTTCAGGGAGAGGTAGGGTTTCATAAGCCCTTCCACACTCCATGACAGGATGTTGATAGACCAGTTTTGTGAAGATCTTAAAAAGCAATCCAAGGAGCTGTGAGCTCAGTAGAGTTACATACCCAGAAGTCAATCTTTCTCATACTGTTCTCTTTTTCTCCAGTTCCTACATTCTTTCTGTTCCTTCTACAATGTTCTCTGGGTCTTAAATCAATAGTTATACATGTCCCACTTATAGCTGGTCATACAATAGTTATCTATTCCCTGTTATTGACAAGTTCTAAGTCTCCAGAGTTACCATTGACTACTCAATGTAAAGAAATAAGAGGCTTCTCTCACCAAAGCTAGCAGCAAGATGATTCTACTGGCATGAACATTCAAATGGCAACTGGACAGGCACACAACACAGAAGCAGTAGCTTTTTCCTACGTGGGCATTTGACTCCCCAGCTATGGACGTTGGTCAGGTTTATAGTATCAGATGCAAACACCTTCCCATGGAATGACCACCCAATATAATCAGAAAGCTGTTAGTAACTGTCATAACAGACTTGCTACCATGGCACCAGTGGCCCTGTCTTCCCTGACTGGTTGGTATTGTCACACACAGGATCTGAGTAGGGCTGTGGATGAAAATTTTCTCCCAGTAGTCTAACTCTCTTCTGGCTCTCTGTGGGCTAGCCAGCAGAAAGAAGACTCTAGCCCAGTTCTTTCTTGATTTCTCTGTGTCTTAGAACCAACATGCATACCACATTCAGTTATAGGTTTTTACCAACCACCTCTGGAGGATCGTCACAAACATTGGCCTATGTCTGTGTTGATTTTGAAGTTTCAGGGTCCCTCTGACCAAAAACTCATAGCAATGCAGCTTATACTTGATACTTGGATTTTGGTGAATAAACTTTGGCTTCTTGTAGCAGCTTTATCCACCCATATGGAGTATCCCCATACAAATTCCTTTTGAAGTTTTTTTATTTTGATTATCTTGGTAAATATCAATTTTCTGTATCCCCTTTCAATACATCTGTAGTTAACTTTAGATGCTTAGCAGGATATTTTACAGTCATGACAAGCATTTAGAAAAAAACTGTGGTTCTTTTGTAATGATAAACTTGAACTTTGAATTTTATGTTTCTAAAATGCATTTATTTAGCTCTCAGACTGGCTGTCTATCATCAATTTTTCTTCAGAAGATTCTTAGTGAATTCTATTGAACATATAAGTTATTTTGAGACATATAATATTAAAATCTTCAATCATTCTAATTCAAGGACAACACAGCATGTCTTTAACCTTTCCAATGTTTGTGCTTTTCTTTCTTCTTTAATATCTCTGGGTAAAGATTTTATATTTGTTCTTTAGCTTCATATCTGGAATTCTGTTGCTTGCAGCAAAAGTTAAGAGCACCTATAACCAGATTTTTTTTTAAATCAACATCTGTTGGGCACAGGTGACAGTTACTGTGATTAGGTAAAGAAAAGAAGAGGCAGTTCACTTACAGGAAGAATTTACAGGTCCAGTTGCAGAGGAAAAATATACATATGTTGCTGTTCCTTGCTTAATGCAGACTCTCGTTTTAAAGGTGAATTTAGAAGCCATTTTGGAAGACTATCTCTTTATCGATTTTCCTTCCAATTTCTGCACAAATGAACTTATCCAAGACTTTTTTATTATGTGCAGGAGGTTGTACATTCTCTTTTTGATTGTGAACAGAAGTAGATCATGGCCTTTATCCTCAGGTGACATGCAACTTGCAATGAACAAGATCAAATATCTGTGGAAACGCCGAATCCCTTGAAAGTGGAAAAATAGCTCAACATTTGATAGTCACAAATACATCTTAAGTCGTCAACAGGTAAAGGTCGACCAGTAGTAGAGACATGAGTGGAATGATGCAAATGGAGACAGAACTAGAGGTAGCAATTACACTACAATACAACACACATACACACACACACACACACACACTATTTGACCTGAATGTGTCTTGCATTATGATTTTGCCACAAATTTTTAAATTTCCTATTATCCAATCTTTCCTTTCTGTCTTCCCCATGTCAAACAAAGATTGGTTTTCCTGTATTTAACAAACTACACAGTCCCATAGTAGAGGAAATATAGCTGAAAATAGATAAGGTTGATAAGAAGAAAAGGAAGGTAGAGTAGAAAGCAAAGCAGGTCTATTCAGAGCCTCTTGCATGGTCTTCCCCCAGGTTGCTAAGTAGCACTCCCCTTGCTAGCTTTGCTGAGGTTGACCCAGAGAGCATGAGGTGGGAGGACAATGACGGATGAACAGATGGACAGAAATGGACACACTTGTATCTCTCCACAGCAGCACTGCCCCAGCTTCCATCTGAGCCTAGAACTGAGAGTACGTGATGAAATGTACTGGCCAGAACAGAGCTGCCTCCATTTCCAGGCCCCTGGGTGTGAGCTTTTGTTCATATCTTGTATTAATGGAAGTTGATCTTTTTTTTTTTTTTTTACAAATTGTCTTTAAAATTTTTTTTACAGTGGCAAGTGGTTAAAGCTAATAATTCAAGTCGTTTGCTTGGGCAAAGCCTGTGTCATTAAAATCAGCACCTCTACAGACAAATTTAGAACCAATTTTAAAATCTTAAATTAATTTGTATAAAATGTCTTAAATACATACAAAATATTCTAATCATATTCACCCCTCAACTCTACTTTTATTCAGAAGTTTTGCTTTTATTAATTTTTGAGGTATTTTATAATAGTATAGTTTTGAAATGATACATTCTGAATCTTGATAGCTTTGTGATTTTTCAACACTGATTCATATTTTTTAAAAACATTTATGAAAGCAGGAAGGGACCATGTGAAGAAACAGTGGGCAGGTAATTGGTAAGAGATAAGAGATGGCAATTGGGGTATTTATGATCAACATGTATTATGTACATGTACGAAATTGTCAAGGAATAATTTTAAAAGAATCAGGTGCATGCTTGGTTAAACCTAACATAGGGTTACATTTAACTCAAATAGTATCTCAATTAAGAGTTTCTCTTGCGATTTAAAGTTACCTCTTATAGATAAGAGAATAGCCAGGTGTGTACAACTGTTCTCATGGCATTCAGGGGGTGTGGCCAGAGAAGAGGATCTCTTAAATCCCAGAACTCAAGATCAGCCACAACAACATGGCAAGACCCAACAATATCCATGACAACAACATAAACCGGCAGAATTGCATTTTCCATTTGCTTTCTTAGGGGTACTTTAAAATCTTTTAACAATAAAAGTAAAAGTCTAGACTAAATTATAAATTTTAAAGCTTTTTAATATGTTCCCAACTGAATAGTATCTTTAGCATTACAAAGAGTCTAGAGATAAGAGTTTCTGTTGATTCCATATCATTAGTCTTGACCATAACATATTTAGAATTCACTCCAGGGAAAATATCTAGATGCTTTTCCTCTCCTACTCTCTTCTGAAGGACACACTAGTGTATCATAATGATGGAATTGGCACTCATGATACAGCTGTCAGCTCTAAAGGGATTAGTAACCGGGAAAAGAAATCTAAATGAGTTACAATGAAAATCATGGACAATAAATTAAAGGGACAAGAACAGGCTAAAAACTTCTATGATAATATCTGAAAGTTCTTTTTTTAAAAAAAAAATATGGTGAGCTAACATGAATTGGTTTTCATATTTAAATGTTCAATTTAGAAAGAGACCAACCAAAACTGAAGCATGAAGTATAGAGTGAGGTTAATAGTGCACCTTCAGATTTCAGGTTAGTGGTTGTAGATTAAGATACGGGTATTGAGAGGGGTAGCTAACACTAAAGATCTTTGAAATCTACTACTGAAGACACTTTGTATACGTGGCATGTGTGTGTGTGTGTGTGTGTGTGTGTGTGTGTGTGTGTGTGTTTAGCTTCTCCAGAAGATAATTCCTATCCTGCCTTAGGCTATCAAACAAAAATCCAGTGCTACATATCTCCTTTGGAGTTGTTGGTCATTGGGGTCCCAGAGACCTCCAAACTTTAAAGGCCTTGGTTCTTGGTTATCCTCCAGAACTTAATGATAAAGTTTTACTGCCAAAGACATTTCAGACTTGAAATCAGACAGGGAGAAATCATGCTGGCGCCAACCATATGACTTCCTGTTTGCATGCTAGTTTTCGTAGTGCTGAGCGGTGCTACGTTCACTACTGGGGAGAAAGACAGTCACCTGCCGTATGCAGTTGTGACCCAATGAACTACTATGAGGACATGTCTGGAAGATGCACCCACTGGTGCAACAGTGGTACAAATGGTATGAGGGTCACCAAGCATGTTGTGATAGGATGTAAGGGATGCTCCCATGGTTAGACAGATCACAGGCCCTAGGGGAGAAACTGCTACTGTATTCTGCTGTGTAGCATAAACAGCATGTAACAGACTTGTAACAGCTTCTTGTTATACCGAGAGGTTAGTACATCACCTCATCAAAAAAGCTTTTTATTTCAGTAGATGGAAATCAAAAAGAGGTCACACAGCTGGTCAGCATGAAGAGTATAAAAGACTGAGGAGTACTCAGCCCGAAATGGATCATCTATATTATATCCATCCTCCCAAGCCTCTGGGATGATTGAGGAAGAGGGAGCAGAAAGAGTACAAAAGGCAAAGATAGTAGATGACCACAGTAGAGCAGTGTTTACCTGAAACAACAGGGCAAATGCATGTAAAAATTCTCAATGATTGTTACAACATGTGAATGAAATTGAAATGCAACTTGTGTCTTGGCAATGCTGAAGCATGCATGGGCAGTTTTGTTGAACTTGTCCATATTGGATTTCATGGTCTAAATTGATGAGGATGACTGGCTAGGTCTCTTCTTCAAGAGGG
>JAQHUG010000193.1:3776016-3794125 GCA_028555095.1 Dicrostonyx torquatus | reverse complement strand
GCCCCACATTGGGCGGGTATCTTAGAAGCCATTGGCTGAAAGCAAGAGGGCTTAATCTCCCGCAGCATATCCTGAAGATGTTAAGTACCAATACTGCACCTTTAAAGATATCTTGCTGTACTGGTCATAGATTTTACAGCTGGATTGAACTGTTGATTGTTGTTTTTCCACTTGTAGCTTGCATCTCACCTTCAGCTTGTCCTGAGGCAGATGCTTCCAGGTCAGTGCCAGCTTATTTCCACACCATGGGTTTGAAGTGGATGTTGTCTTCAGCAACAGAATCTTACCTTCTGGTTCTGGGAGGAAATGGAGGTCAATGGAAACAGCAAGTATGACTGTGGGTACCTGTTTGACTCAGCTAAACAACAACTCAAATGGAGGAACTCCAGTGACTGGGGTTTTTGTAAGATGCTTCATGTGGGGGGTCATTGTCATTGCCATCCCTAGTGGCATAAATTCTGCAAACAAACAAAAAAATAAGCAAAGTGTGTGTGTGTGTGTGTGTGTGTGTGTGTGTGTGTTAAGTAAACATAAAATAAAATGCTTCTCTCTATGGCTTTTTCATGCATCCACGGTGATAATTACCTCTCCCCTCTCCATCACTCCTTCTGTCTGTATGTTGTCCTCTCTTCCCAGTTAAATTCTCTTTCCCCCATTTTCCCCGTCATATCGCCATGTCCTAATAAGCACCTCTCCGGGGATCCTCCCACATAGTGCTATTTGCATTCCTAGTATAGTGGTGTAACTGGATGATATGGTCAATTTATTTTTACCATTTTGGGAATTGACAAAAAACTCTAACTGCATCCTAAATACCCACAGAATCTATGGTTCTCTCCTCCTCATCAGCGGTATTTCTTTCTGCAGTACAGAGTGACTATTATAGACCTCAACAATTGGTCAAAACGCAGACAACAGAGTGCAGGTTGCCCAACCCCAACTGATACATCTACAACACAACCACTGTGCTCAGGGCTCAAATAACACTGGGGAAGACTCGGGTAAATGACTACGAAAGACCGTGGATCTGCTGTGAGATAGTTTCTTCTCTATGTGACAGGGAAGCTGACCCATCACAGTCAGCAATAATACGTCACCTAGAAAAGGCTGGACCAGTGCAAGAGATGTGTGACCATGGCTGAGATTGGAAGTATGAAGATGACACTGGCAAGATTGATTGGGAGCAAACTCAGCAAGAATGCTGGCGTGAGAGCTGAGTTAGAAGCTAGGCCTGAGGTGGGGATATGGGATGGGCTTTGTTTACGGGGGACTCACCAGGGAGAGCTGCATTTCTGGAGCGAGGCCTGGGAATGTGGAGATAGGGTGGGCAGTAGCTAGCAGGTTTAAGTAAGAAAGAGTAATTAACTTGTAGCAAGCTGAGATTTTTTTTCCTGAAGGTTTTATCCTCACCACAGACCCTGTAGCACTTCAAATAATTTCCCAAGCCTCTGGTCTAATTTTGAACATTGAAAAATTTAAGGTTAGTGTTTAATTTTCCTTATATATCAATGAATCATTTGATTAACTAGATCTGGGTAATTAGGAGTGATTAAATCTACAGTTATCAAATAGAATTTTCCCTGAAGGGCTTTTTATTTCAGTATATGTTAGTATAGTTAGTGACATATATGCATAAGATACTAAAGATGAGGAAAAATACAAGGCTCTCCCTATAGATGTTTTGTATTTGTCACCCTCTCAATAGAATTAGAATAGTTAGTAGGGGGCTGGGCGGTGGTGGCGCACGCCTTTAATCCCAGCACTCGGGAGGCAGAGGCAGGCGGATCTTTGTGAGTTCGAGACCAGCCTGGTCTACAAGAGCTAGTTCCAGGGCAGGCTCCAAAGCCACAGAGAAACCCTGTCTCGAAAAACCAAAAAAAAAAAAGAATAGTAGGAAATCAGCACAGGCAGACAGTGATTTTTCTTATACCTGGTTAATTAATTAAATGTGATGACACTGGGATGGTTTAATCGTCACCTTAGAATCTTTAAAGAATTCATTGCTCTTTGAGCAGGCTCATGTCCCTCATTCCAGAATCATAAATAACACTAAATCAGTCAAAATCAGCAGTTTGTCCATTGAGGAGAGCAAGGTCAGCCTAAGTCCCCCAATAGCTACCTCCTCACGTCACTCTGATGCTCATTGCAAGGCCTTCATTTCCTTGCAGGTTATATGTGGAAGATGCCCTCCTCTGCTAAGTATGTCTCTGGAGATGGCACAGTTTCTCTCCCCCTCATCTCTGATGTCATACCCAGTGGCTCTGGGGAGTAAGGGAGGAAAGTGACTCACTCACCGTGCTCCTGAATGGGAACCAAAGTCACAGAAGCCGTAGAAATGGTAGCAGCAAAAAGTGCAAGGAGGGTGGAGGAGAAGTGTCAGGAAAGGAAAAAGTACCATGGACTCCACATTTAGGCGAGAGAAGCTTTCGGGAACTTAAGCTACACCCCAAGAACAGCATCCTCTCAGCTTGAGAGCCAAGGCCCATTATCACACACAGGGCATTTCTCTCTCTGCCAGCTATGCCTGACAGTAACACAGTCAAATGGGAAGATCACCAAAGAAAAGAGCATCAGAGCAAAGAGGAAAGAGGCAGGTGCAGAGAGCTGGGCAGATGTTCTGCCTTTCTTAGGGTGGCTGCCCCTACTTTATTCCAGAATGTGTAATGGATTTCTGAGATGAAGCATTCTAGTCATGAAACAGGAATTATTAATTTATTCCCCTCCCCATACTCTCGCGAGTCTTCTGTTTTTCACTTTTGTGGATGTGCATACCACTGGTTTCTGGAAAGCCAATCACTATGAACACTACTTACTAATATCTATAATCTAATTACTACTGGAACCACTAAACAGAAATTTAATGATATTCATGTAGTCCAAACCAGCTATAGAAAAATGTTTCATCCCACTGCTGAAATGAAATCTTTCTACCTGAAAATACATTCTGGCTTAATAAGTTAAAAGTTGGAAAATGTCACTACCATTGTGTTCTATGGTGAGGTCCCTCTGCAAAAGGCTAGCCAAATTCATCACTGCTTTCAATTTCACAAGTACCTTTCCCCAACCTTGTCCCTACCATGCTTGGTCCACATGTACTAATTATGAAGTGGGAAAGTCCTCTGTCTTTGAGCAGTTTGAAATGTCAGAATTATTGGGAGTCACAGAGTTTTTGCTACTGAGCAATAAGTTGTATATATGGAGAGAGAGATATAGAGATGTGTATAGATGCTAATAAGCTCAACCAAGTTAGAGTCCCATGTTCTCAACTACAGGATATTCTGAAGAAATGGAAAAGTTTAGATTAACTAGTACAGACTTAATGTTTATTTCCTCTTAAAATTCCCATGTTAATATCTGATCCCAAAGTAAAGTTGGAGGTGTAGCCTCTGGAGATGTTTAGGTCACAAGGGTGGAACCTTCTCCTGCAGCATTACTGACTTACAAAAATGACCTTTATCCCTCTTGCCATGTGAAGCAGGGGAGGAGATCCTGTCTACGAGCAGCAAGTGGACACTCAGCAGACACCTAATCTGCCATCACAGCAATATCAGACTCCTTGGCCTCGAGATGTTAGAAATAAATTCCTATTTTTTATAAGCCCCATCTTATGGCATCTTGTTATGAAGAACAAAGCATCTGAAATAGGATACTGTAACATGAGGGCCTGCTTGTTGGGGTTTCTGTCCTGCCCAGTTCCCACAGCCAATATGTCCCAAAGAAATCACACAAAGTTCTACATTAACTCTAATGTAATGGCTGATTGGCCCATTAGCTCAGGCTTCTTATTAGCTCTTATCACTTATATAAACCCATTATTCTTATCTATACTAGCCACATGGCTCAGTACCTTTTTCAGCAGGGCAGGTCACATCTTGCTTCTTTGGTGTCTGGACAGGACTGTGGAGGGATGGGCTTCCTCCTTCCCAGAATTCTCCTGTTCTCATTGCCCCATCTCTACTTCCTGTCTGGTTGTCCTGCCTATACTTCCTGCCTGGCTACTGGCCAATCAGCATTTATTTAAAACATAGTTGACAGGATATAGACAATTGTCTTGCACCAGGATACACTGGCCCAGTTCTTATAGAATAAATCTCTGCCTAGTCACTGTCTGATTTAGGGTTTCTATGGTTGTGAGGAAACACCATGACCAAAAGCTACTTGGGGTGGAGTGTTTATTTTACTTATATTTCCAAGTAACAGTTCATCACTGATGAAAGTCAGAGCAGGAACTCAAGCATGGAAGGAATATGGGGGCTGGAGCTGATGTAGAGGCTATTGAGGAGTGCTCTTTACTGGTTTACCCCTCCATGCCTTGAACAGCCTGCTTCTTCAGAGTACCATGGACCACCAACTCAAAGTTGTCACTATCCATAATAAATTGGATTTTTCCACATCAAAAAAAAAAAACAACTAATAAAATGCCCTACAGCATTGCCTGTCTACAGCCTGATCTTTTGAAGGCATTTTCCCAATTAGGATTCCCTCCTCTAAGGTGACTCTAGGTTAGGTCAAGTTGACATAGACCCAGCCAGTACAGTCACCATAATAAAAGCCCCCTAAACTCCTAGACTCTACTTACAACTGGCAAGTCCTCTCACAGTGTTCCTCTCTGCAAGTCTAACCATCAGATGGAACTACATTAGATAAGGAAGGAACAGAAAAGGAGAGGGAAAGTTCTTAAGTTCTCCCTTAAACCCTGAAAACTCCCCATCCTCTGTGATTCGCATGGAATTGGAGCCATGGAATGCTGCTGCATATCTGTGAACCTCCCTAGTTGTGAGGTGCACTCTTCTCCAATAGAAACGACTGTTCTCTGCTTATGTAATCGTTAAAGCCCAGATGAAGCCTCATCTCCTCCCTGAGTTCTTTGCTGCACATCCCATTTGGCCCTGACAGGGTTTTCCCCTCACATCCTGCAGCATATGTGCTGATATCCTAATTTAGGTTTAATTTCTCTATCGTAAAACTTTCTCAAATCATCTCTCTGCATCCTCAACTACACTGAAGTAATTTGAATGTAGTATAATCGAATTTAGGGTCTCTCTGGTCAGCAGGATACAATGCTGCTGATGTTGTGACTGGACAGTTCTGTTCTCTACATTATGGGGTGCTTCACAGAATTATTGACCTCTACTGTCTAGATGCAAGAAGCACCCTCAGAAGTGGCCAAAAAAAATCTACACAATTGCTAAATATCCCCTGGTAGTCAACACTCCTCTTAGGTAAGAACTACTGATCTACCTTGATATTGAAATACTTCTTAATATCAGTGATTCGAAGATGAATTTATGTATGACAGTTGGTTTCATCAGTTATGCTTTCTGCCCTAAATTAGTGCACACTGGTTGCCCACACACCTTTCAAATGATTGTAACTTTGAGGACCTTTGGGATAAACACCCAAACCTAAATCTCTAGGAAATGTTCCAGAACTCTCTTCAGATCTCCTGATGGTAGTAAGAAAGGCAAATCAAGGAGGGGTAAAGATGATAAATGTCCTTTGACCATTTATAGTGGAGAGATAAAACTCCCCGGGGGTGAAAGGCCACATGGAGCTTTGGAAACGGTTGGTGGGGGCTGGATAGATGATAGCTCAGCAGTGTATACTGTGCTCGCAGGGGACCTGAGTTCAGTTTCCTGCAACATTTTCAGGTAGATGCTTTGGGCTTCCGCAGGTACCTATGCATATACTCCAGGCATGAACATACACATAATCGAAAATAAATAAGGAAGTAGTGTCTCCAGAGTGGTGTTGGTGACAGCAGCTTCATCTGTTTGTTGCCACAGTTGGTCACCCAGATTCTTCTCTGCCAGTCTTTTGACTTCAGCTTCCACTGATGTCCTGCAGTTAGTGCCACACTCACCCCACCTCAGAGACAGGCTTGGATCCCACCATCTTTGGTGGCGTAACCCACTGTGAGGTGCCCTTAGGTGTGGTTGGTTTCTGAGCTCAGCCCTTCTTTTATACATTCTAAAATTGAATGTGGGTCAACCCCAGGTGCTTACATAAATGGTGTACCCCACTAATGACTTGGTTAATGATGGATGTCTAGAAAGTCTGTTGGTCCCTTTGTGAGAGCTATATGACCCTGCTTTAGCATAAGGTCAGAATAGCAAGCTGCTTGCTTTATCCCACTCATGATTTTCAGGCTCCCTGAGCCCTAGCCTTTTTTTCCCACATTCTATTCATAGTACCCTTCTGTCTGGACACGGAAAACTAAAGACATCCCACCGGTTCATTCCTATTCCTAAACACCCCACAGAAAAGTAGGTCGGCTTGCTGTATAATTGTAAAGTGGCTTCTAAGACTTCATAAAGGAAACCAAGTGCTTCTTGGTACAGTAATTATTTCCTATAGAAGGCACACACTTTGCCTTTACCAACCAAATCTCTCCACAAGCCCATAATTTAAATAACCATTTGATCTTATTTGTTGAAATTAAGAAAGAGGGGTAACATTTATCTTAATCACCTCTTTAAAGTAGTCTGGGAAAGGCAGGGACTTCACATGTGATTTTTTTTACAGAGACATCTTTTTTTGTCTTTTTGAGATTATAATATAATTACATCATTTTCCCTACCCTTTTCTACCTCTAAACTGTTTCATATACCAATCCTTTCTCTCTTTTACATTCATGGCCCCCAATTTTATCAGTTGCTATGCATGTGCACATGAACACACACACACACACACACACACACACACACTTTTCTAGATATAACATTCTCAGTCTCTATAACATTACTTATGCATGCTTGTCTTCAGGGCAGACCATGTATTGTTGGATAACCAATTGGTGTGCTCTTTCCCTCAGCATTTCACCTTTGCCTGTAGTTCTTGGTGTAAGATTAAGGCGTCATTGACTTTCCCCTGTCCACTTTGGCATGTATATTATTCTCAACAATGTTCAGCTCATGTTCTCTGTGAGACTTTGTTGGTGGAGTGTCTGACATTACTAGGAGATACAGTCTCACAGCAAACTCCCTGAGCGTCTGCCTGTTCTTCCAGCCACTCTTTCTGCCTTGGGTGTGAAAAGTGTTTCACTGAAATCCATTAACTTAAACAATTTTGAATTTGTAAAGATTTGTTTGTATTCTAGGATGATGTATATTTTGGAAATGTTTTCTTATGTTACTAAGTTGAATGTGTGTTTCTTCATGTTTGGGTGGAATATTCTATAGCTATTTGTTAAGTCTATTTGATGCAAGATGTCAATTAATGTTGATGTTTCTCTGTCTGTTTTTGCTCCAAATGACCTATCTATTGAAAACTAAGTTATTGAAACCACCAACTATTAATGGATGATGTTACTCTGTGTCTTTAAATCCAGTAGTACAATTTTTATGAAATTGGATGTCCCAGAATTTGGGGCATATATATTTGAGATAGTAATGTCTTCTTGGTTAACTGTTCCCTTGGTTAAAATGAATTGTCCTTCTTCATCTGTTCCAATTAGTTTTAGTTTAGAGTCTTTTTTGTCAAGGGTTAGGATATTGACATTTGCTTGCTTCCTGGTCCCATCTGATTTGAGTATTTTGATTCATTCTTTTACTATAAGATGGTGCCTGTCTTAAAAATTAAGATATGGTTCCTATAGACAACAGACAAATGGATTTTTCTTCTTGCTCCATCCAATCAGCCTGTGCCTTTGATTGGAGAATTGAGGCCAATGATGTTTTGGGGAGGTTTTCTTATATGATCTTGAAAATCAGGTCTATGTCATTGACTTGAAAGTCTTCTCCTCCATGTAGGATTATAATTTGAAGATTTCTTTGGATTTTTTAAAATATTGTCCCACATTTTCTATGCATTTCTTGTCTTTGTCTCTGTGTGTATGTGCTTAATTTTTTATTCTTTCTATTTGGTCTAGATCTTCTACTTCAAGTCCTGATATTCTACCTTCTGCTTGATTCATTCGACCTGTAAGGATTTCCTTTGAATTTTCTATTTGTGTTATTTGGTTTTTAATTCCATCTTCATTTCAGCATAAGTCCTTTTCAATGTTTCTGTCTCCTTACTGAATTCCATCTTAAGTCCTGGATTGTCTTTGTCATGCTCATCAGCCACATGTTTGTGTTTCCTTGGACATCACTCAGGCATTTATTCTTAAGTTCTTTCTTTCTCCTTCATTTCCTTGAGCTGTTACTTTGTGTCCTCTTCAAACCCTTCGAATTCTTTGATTGAGTTTGTGATTGTTCTTTTAACTTCTGTGTTCTGGAGTTTATCCAGTTAAAACTCTTTGGAAAACATTTCCACAGGATTGGTGAGTTTGGAGGGAAGATCTTTCACTCACATTGCTGGTATTTTTACAATGAGATCTATGCATGTGGACCTGTTTTGATAGTTTTAAGTTTGCTATGGTCAGAGCAGGTTGGAGAAGAAGGGAAGATGGGCCAGAAGGTCCATCTGGGGGTTGAAAATGGCTTGGTGGAATGAAGTCAGGAGGGAACTGGGCTGATGTACGGTCTGTACTTCCTGGTCCAAGTCTGGAGTGTGTGGGTAGACCTTACTGAGTGGAAAGGTTAGATGCGGTGTAGGAGAGACCTGTGGTTTTGAGGATAGGTAGAGAGAAGGTCCTGGTAGAAGTGAGTTTAAAACTAGCTGGGGCTTGAGACATTGTGTCAAAAAAATGACTAAATATGTAAACAAAAATTATATTTAAAAATCTATGACCTTTTTTCTTATTAACTTATCTTCTAATAGCCTCAGCCTTGTACCTAGGATAGACAAGGGAATGACATTTTTCTACCCTTCATAGTCTCATCTGCCATAAAGGTCATGAATCAAAAAAAGGGGGGAGTAAGAGAGAGAGGAAGAAAGGGGAAGGGGACACAAAGGACTGCCTCTTGATAGAGAGGAGACAAACATGGCCCATAGGCAAAAGACGTTGGCCATTCCATAGTTTTATTGGTTGAATATGACAACCATAAACTTTGAAACTCATAGACTAAATTTAAAATATGTATGACTGGTCTTGTAGCCTTTTAGGAAGAGAAGCTGATTTCTTAAGCATGGTGAGCACAGATCCACAAGTGGGCATTATTATGTAAGCTCATAACGGTGTGTCTACTTATAGTAAAGAAAAACAAGCAGCAGGCTGTTGACTAACCAAGTTGGCGCGCCAGGCCACACAACCTCTCAGGCACCTCTGCACCACACTACAGTCAGGCAAAGTTGCTCTTCAGGCACAAAAGTGATTGGAATGTGTGCGTGTCTGTGGGTGGAGACTGCTGATTCATTTCCTGGCCACTCAGACCCAAACAATAACACAGAAACTGTATTAATTACAACACGTTTGGTGAATAGCTTAGGCATATTTCTAGGCAACTTTTACATCTCAAATTAACCCATTTCTATAAATATGTGTATCGCCAAGATGCTGTGGCTGGCATTTGTCTCCTTCAGCAGCTACATGGCATCTCTCTGACTCTGCCTGCTTTCTCTCTGTATCTCTGTTTGGACTTCTTGACTGACTTTACTCTACTAAGCCATTGGCTGAAACAGTTTCTTCAATAACCAATGGTAACAAAACCTATTCATAGCAAGCAAAGGGGTTCCTACATCAACTGTCATCTTGTTTAAGGCTCAGACTGAGGCATTAATCCCACAGTTGGGAGCTTAGAATGGGAGCTTAAGATTTAACCAATGTACTGAACTGAGTGCCCAGATGGACTCTACTCATATTTGCCTCTGTGACTTCATCTCCTCAGCCCCCATGAGTTGTCTAACCCCTATTTCACAGTGATGCAGTCTTTCCTCATCTGTATTAGTCGCTCTAGTCCTATCACATCAAACCTTGCTGCTAGAAGTGGGATTGTTTTTATCTGTTCTATGATGACTGTGAGGTTTAATTTCAGTAGACAATCATATTTCCTTTATTTTCCTTTTTAACATATTATTTTATATTGATTATTTGGAAATTTTAAATAATGTACCCTATCACTAAAGGAGTAAGTCACAAAACAATCCCACACCAGTTTGGAATTATGATTAATTAAAGAGTTATTTATTTAAAGGAAAAACTTACAGATCACTGTCCTAGATAACAGCCCTCTGCACGACCAGGAAAAAAGTCTGGTATCCGGAAGCAGAGTCCAAAGCAAGAGAGAGAACTCATGGCTACCGCTGCTTTAAAAAGCAGCAAAGACCATGCCCAAGTGGGCTAGTACTTTAAAGGCTATTGGCTGAAAAAGTGGAAGAAGCTCCCGCAGCATATCACCCTTGTTTCACAGTATTCCCAGGTACCTTGAGGCCTCTCCCACAAAAGAAACCAACCAACAAACAAAACCAAGTCCAATTTGTGTTGCCCATACAGTTACTGGAGCATGGTCAAACTCCCGGCAGCCCATCCCTCCTCCTTTTCCTCCTCCTCTACCTCTTCCTCCTCCTCCTCCTTCTTCTTATAAAAAACTTCCGTGCCCACACCCCTGCCATTTATTATGAAGAGCTACATACACTTGAGCATCCTTAACACAATTTTTAAGCATTCTCTTTGATGGCTTCCATCTAGGTTGTTACTGTAGGGGGTGGGGGTGATAATGGTGGGGAAATTGTCACAGAAGCCTTTATGTCTCACTCAACTATGATTCTGTAGTCTTCAACACCACTGAAGAAGCAGCTTCCTTCATTCCAGACAGCAGGAGCATGGACCACAGGTACCCACAGGGCCTCCTGCTTCAAAAGCACCTCCCTGTATCCTTCCTCTATTTATCTGATGTTTAATTTCAAAGCAAAACTATACAATAGTATCCTCTCTGAATATAACATTGTGCGTGGTGTTTTGGTTCAGATTTTCTGTCTTTTTGTGTTATGTCATTTAACGTATTCCCGAATCTGGAAGAAGAGGCATAGCTCTATAATAGTAGAAAACTGCATAAATCAAAGTCTATCTAAATGAAATCTGCTATAACACTATGCCACTAGATCCCATTTAAAACAGAATGTTGCCTATGGATTAATAGGTAAAGCAAAAACAATTGGAGATAAAACTATGAGAATTCAACTTCTTCTATAACTAAACTGTTCCAGGAGACACAAACCCTCCGTAGCTAATGACATGATGATAATAAAGAGAAGTAAGCATGGACTTTAGAGTAATAAAGACCGACGGTAAAAACATAGCTCCATCCCTGGGGGAGATGGCAGGGCAGAAATAAGCTGAATTGTTACCCACCCCCTTCGTAGGTTAATGTCCTGACTCTTGATGCTTCGAAATATGACTGTATTTTGAGATAGATTCTTTAGTAAAGTTGAAGCAGATTCACTCATGTGTGCTCTGACATAATGTAGCTAGTTTTTGCATAAACAAAAGTCATCAAAAAAATCAATGGTGCCAACGGCTTGATCTCAGATCTCAACCTCCAGAACAATCAGAAAATAATTGGTGTTGTTTAATTATCCAGTCTGAGGTACATTATGACAGTTCCAGTTATTACAAACAGGCGTTTCAGATCCTGGATTTTTTTTTCTGCTCTTCTTGCCTTTACCTTCCACATGCTTGGAGCAGCAGGTCTGTGTTCCCTTGCCTGTCTAAGCTTGATTTTCCATTTAAACAAAGAAAGAAAGAAAAGCTGAGTTCTCATGGGCTTGATGTGATCATTAAATAATTAAGTGCCTAGAATGACACTTTTGAAAACAAAACAGTAACAAAGAATGTAAGGACTATGTCTTCTATTTAGGTTCACAGCATGAAATAGCATGTTCATTAATTATCATTGACAAATTCATTAAGGGTCTGTTAGATGCAAATGCACAATTCAATGTTACAGTCCCAGGCTTCTTTCTGGTTGGGACTGGAAAGCTAGTGTTTGCTACCCCAGTCAGTGCTTTAGCTACTATATTTTGTTGATTCTTAAATGAATATTTAAAATATATTTTAACATTTTTAGTATATGCTTAGTTCATAAGATTACCATGTGCCAATTTTAACTGTTATTAACACTCTTAACCAGTATGATACATTTGTTATAGTCCTTTATTATTATGCATTAACTAAACCCCACTCTAGTTTATATTTTTTAACCCAATGTGATTTACATTCTCAGTGTCTCACTGAGAACCCCACATGACATTCAATTGTCATGCCTACTTATTTTTATCTATGATGGTTTCTCAGTCTCTGATATATATAAAAAATATATAACACATACATATGTGGAGGTTTTAAGATGTTCTTCTCAGGCATGTTCTAAGATACTCTTTCACTTTGGGATTAGAATGTTTTTGCCCATGGTTGTACTGGCATTTTAGGCTTTGGGAAAAAAGACCATAGAAAGCATGGAGGTTACCTTAACTAGAGTTATATTGCTATGATAAAACACCATGACCAAAAATAACTTGGAGAGGAAAAATTTTGTTATACCTTAAGACTTGCGTATACGTTACTGAGGGGAGTGAGGGCAGGAACTCAAGAAGGGCAGTAACCTAGAGGTGGGAACTGAAGCAGAGGCCACGGAGGGCACTGTTTACTGCCTTGCTTCCAATACTTTGCTCAGCCTGCTGCCCCCCCCTTTCTTTTTCAATACCACAGCTGAGTGATGGAACCATAACTCTAGTTTTGACTCTCCCACATTCACCAAGAAAATACCCTACAGACTCGCCTGCAGACAAGTCTATGGAGGAGGCACAGTTCTTAGTTGAAGATCCTTCTTCCTGAATGATTGTACCGTGTGTCAAGTTGACATAAAAACTAGCCAGCACAGAGGTCTGTCACTATTTCCACCTATCAGTTAATGTGCATACTATCATATTAGGTTTTTCCACTACAAATTTACTTCTCTTTCTCTTATGTACATTATTTGGAATTTTCTTATAGACCTAGTTTTTCTGTTATCCTCAAATTATTTATAAATTGTATATAATTTATAAATTATATATAAATTCAAAGTATTAATTTTATATTTTGAGCTATATTATAATGCTACTTTACTTACATTGTTGTTCAAAGTGTTGGGATCAAACTTGGAGCAGATTCCATTGGATACACACACACACACACACACACACGGGCACACAGACACACACATTTTTAAGGTACAGTTTATGACTTCCTGAGATTCATAATTAAGTAACTAATATGAGCTTCAGTAGTGTTTAAGAACTATCTAAAGAACATATATTTAAATACATTTTATTTTTTTACTGATTTTTATTGAGCTCTACGTTTTTCTCTCCTCCTATTCAACCCTCTCCCAAGGTCCCCATCTTCCCAATCTACTCAGGAGATTCTGTCTTTTTCTACTACCTATTAGATCTATGTATGTTATAACAAATATTTCGTTCCAAAAATTGTAGAAACTACCAAATGATTGAAAATTCATTTTAAGATGATAGGTTAAAAAAATCTTGGAGCTAGGGTCTTGGTTCATGCCCCAGGCTATCCTCTAACTCCCTATGATTCCTTGGACTTGACCTTCCAAATTCTGGGGATTTCAGGCAAGAGTCACCATACCCAGCACAGGGAGAAATTTAGTTGTCAATACTCATCTTTCTGCAACAGTTTTGCTTTTCTGCTCCTGTGATTAAAAAAACAAAATACTCTGGCAAAAAGCAATTTAGGGAATGAAAGGTTTATTTCGGGTTACATTTCTACCACAGAAGTAAGTTAGGGCAAGTATTTAAGCAGGTATGGGAAGCAGAAACTACAGAAGAAAACTTGGCTGGCTATCTCAGGGAATCATGCTTGGCTAGCTTCCCTTTTCATCTTTGGCTCATCTACCTAGAGATGGTGATGGCCACAGTGGGCTGTAGCCTCCTCATCAATCCCCAATCAAAACAGTACCCTACGGACATGGCTACAGGCCAATATAATTGAGAATGTTCTTCAGTTAAGACTTCCTCTTCTCAGGAAAGACTCTAGGTTATATCAAGTTGACAGTAAAAAAAATAACCAAGACACCAACATAACAAAATTGTATAATACAAATGAATATTTTCTGTGTTTTTATCAAATAAAAAAATCAATATCTACTTTAAAAATTGAAGCTTAGAGAGATGAAGTAGAGTTCAGTAGCAATGTGGGTAGAAGAAATAGCCTTCTGGGGAAATAACTTGCTGCATAAATATGAAAGACTGTGTTCAGTTTCCCTGGCACTTACACAAAAGCTGTGTTCAGTGCCATGGCAGTTTTTATAGTCACTGGAAACATGGAGACCGGAGGAGTCCTAGAAGCCCACTGGCCAGCTAGGCTAGTTGCGAAACAGTGAGTTCCAAGTTTAGTGAGAGACCCTGTTTCATAACATATAAGGCTGACAGCAATGGAGGAAGACACTAGAAGACTTCTAGCCTCTACACTCACACACATGGATGATTACACAGAAAAACACATACAATTTAATGGCCAATCAATAATAATAATCATATAGTCTTATAAGCAATATAATCATATATATCATATTCCATTTATTCACCAATGGTATTAAAAGAAGATCATATATAGCCAAATACATTAGTAATATCTGTGCTTTTAAAATAGCAAAGACAATATGTGCTTTTCCATAGTATCAGTGTTGACTATCAAACATGCTTAGAAATCTTTGGTTAAAGATTAGAGACTAAAGGGTTGGCTATTCTTCAAATGTTGATGATTAACATATGTTAAATTAAAATATCTGTGAAGAAAGGCCTTAATAACATTTAATGTTACAGGGCAACCAGATAAAGAAAACAAAATTTTAATTCATTACATTGAACAGAACTAAACATTTTATGGAATAGAAAAAGATGATTTCAATACTTTAATAGCATATTAAATTCCCAGAGGACTATGTATTATTTCTCTAAAAAATTATTTCTCTAAAAAGCAACAAGTAAGATGATTTGAACAATGCTTCAATAACATCAGTGGACTCAAATTTGGGGATAAAAAACATGGAGGAAGGTAACTTAGTTATTGCAAAGAATGATAAGGTCTAAAAAATATACATCCTGAACTCTTCCTTAAATGTATCTCTGCCATCTGAGATTCTTCTGTTCCTGGAAATTCTGTTTAAATATGTACCCATTTTTAATGGGATTATTTGGTACTTGATGTCTAGTTTCTTGACAGAGATCAGTCCTCTGTCAGAAGTAGGGTTGATAAAGATATTTTCCCAGTATGTAGGCTGCTGCTTACCAATAGTGGAAAGGGTGCCTGACCTGGACTTCCCCTGCAGATTGGTGACTACCCTAATATCATCATAGAGCCTTCATCCAGTATCTTAGGGAAGCAGATACAGAGATCTACAGCCAAGCCCTAGGCCAGTTGTAAATGGGTGGAGAGGTGTGTGTTGTGTTCCCCAGACGCCAGCCGCTGGCCCGCTCAGCCACTGGTTGCTTGCTTATGCCCGAAATAACCACATGAGAACTGTATTAATTCAAATACTGCCTTGCCCATTATCTCTAGCCTTTTCTTGGCTACCTCTCACATCTAAACTAACCCATTATAAAACTCTGTATGTCACCACAAGGTGGTGATCTTACCGGACTGTTCTAAGATACATCCATCTGCTGTGGGAGCTTCATGGCGACTGGCTCTGACCCAGTCTTCTTCCCAGCGTCCTCTTCTCTTTTCCCTGCCTATCTAAGTCCTGCCGTATCAAATGGCCCAGGCAGCCTTCTTTATTTAACCAATCAAAGCACAGAAATAAAGATGGACCCTCCTACATAGGCCAAGCTCCAGGAGTCCAGCTGAAGAAAGAGGGGAGTACTTATATAAGCAAGGTGGGGTAAATCTCCAGAGACGGCGGACCTGAGCTTGGTGTAGGACACTGAACAGACATCTAGGAAGCCAGCATGAGACCAGCCTATACCCTCTGCATCTGGGGGACAGTTGTGTAGCTTGGTCTTTTGTGGGGCTCTAGCAATGGGACAAGGAACTGCCCCAGACGCATGAGCTGGCTCTTTGTAACCTATTCCCTAGGGTCTGATGCTTATTCAGCCTTGATGCAGGGTGGGGGGGGGAGTTTTTCCTCCCCTTGATCTGCGAAACTTTGTTGATTCCCAAGGGAGGCTTTACCCTATCTGAATGGAAATGGAGGAGGAGGGAATGGGGGAGGAGTAGAAGGGAGAAGAGAGAGGAAAGAGGAAAACAGCACGGGGGGGGGGAAGATAGTAGTTGGTACATAAAATAATAAATTAAAAAATAGAAAAAAGCTCCTAATGATAAATGTGGTATTTTTTTAAATAAATTGCTAAATTTCTTTTAAAAAATACATATACTGTTGAGGGGGGTTTTGTTAGAGTTTTCTATACAATACACTACAGAATACATTTCTGTAGAAATCAATTTTTCTAGTCACATTTATCAATTAGCCTGCTGAATGTGAAAAACTGAACCTACTGCATGTCTGCAAATTATCCTTTAGACTATGTACAATTTTGAATTGATTCCAATAATACAGGTAGAAATCAATATCACCCAAAGTTGAATGCAGAGCTTTTGGTTATCTTCTCTTAATGATTTTAGCCAACCCAAGTGTCTTTTTCTGTGATCTGCCTGATGATGACACTGGTCTAATTGTATGCGTATGGCTGGAGATGTTTCCTGTGATTTCAGCTGTACTGTTTCAGTTTTCAGCATCTCACAGAACAAGGACACCAGTTCCAGCTAATTTAAGGTTCATTGAAGACCAAAGATTAGTATTATCTGACATTTACACTATTGCATCTCTCACGTCAGTTTTTATATTGTTTGCTTAAGGAAATCCTAAATAAAAGCCTACCTATGACAGTTATTATAAATAATGTATTCTTGCAGAGAAAAATCTGGATCAATTATTCAGCACAACTATTTATACATCTCCACTCTGTGTATAATGTGATGGTACAATTCAAAACTGCTTCAAAAAGCATCTTGTTAATAAAGCAGAAGTTATTATTAGAGGTGAAGTTATATTGTCTGTCAATATTTGTATATTTAACTTTGAAAAAGAATACTGAAAAAAGAGATCACAGATAATAGAATTCTATACACTGATTATAATTTTGGTATCAAAAGTTCTTTTTAGAGGATTCAAAACCAATTTTTCCATGTAGTTTATTATTAACTAAATAGATTTATTCCTTGGATAAAAACCACTCGAATTACTCTACAAAGAAGTTTTAAAAATGTCTTTTGCTAAAAGTCATCTAATATCGTAGTTAAAAAATAAAACTCATGGGCTAGAAAGATGTCTCAGCAGCTCTCACTGAGGATCTGCTTATGGTAATAAGCACCTACAGAGTAGCTTACAGCTATATTTAACTCCAGTTCTAGGGGATATGACACACTTATCTGGGGGATCTGACACACCCTCATCTGGCTTCTGTGGGCACCAGACTTACAAATGGTGCTCATGCATATATGCCAATAAACACACACATAACATAAAAATTAAAGCATCCTAAAAATAAAAATATGAAACAAAATTCAGCTCTGCCCACTTCGACCCAGGAGTCTTGATCTGGGTGCCAAGCTCACATGGTCCCTAACACAGAATGAGAAACCACTTCCTCCTCTTCAATTCCACGGCCTCATCTCCTCTTTTCTAGGTTCCACTCTGGCTGCCCAACCCTCTGCCTGACACCAAGGCTCGCACTAGCAATCCACCCAGCCCTGGAAACAGACATGCTCTTTTCAGTTCTGCTCTCTCAGGACTCCAGCAAACTACCAAAAACTACCATAGCACCTTATGCCCAGCAGTGTAAAAACTCCTATCAAAGACTAGCAATGTGACTCAATGGGTAAAATTGCTGGCCAACAAGTTGGGTGACCGGAGTTCGACCCCCCCCCCACATGGTGTAAGGAGAGGACATAGTTGTTATCATTTCTTCTAACTTACACATTTGCACCTTGGCATGAAAATCCCTTTGTAATGCACCTGCCCAAAAACATAAATAATATACTTCCCCACATGCAAAATACATAGATATACGTAATTAGTTTTATAAAAAAATGTACCTCAATCTAACTCCAGATACTTGAGTGCAAAAACAAAAGCAGAATGACAAACCTAAAAATATAAGCTAGGTGGTGGTGGTGCACACCTTTAATCCCAGCACTAGGGAGGCAGAGGCAGGCAGATCTCCAAGTTTGAGGCCAGCCTGGTTTAAAAAAGGAGCTCCAGGACAGTCAGGAACTACGCAGAGAAAC
>JAQHUG010000193.1:3755675-3770748 GCA_028555095.1 Dicrostonyx torquatus | reverse complement strand
CCTCTGTATCAGCTCCTGCTCCAGGTTTCTACCATTTGAGTTTCTGTCCTGACTTCCTTCAGTGATGCACTACAATGTACGCCAAATAAACTCTTTCCTCCCCCCCCGAAAAAAAAAAAAGAATTCAAGAGAACCATTATAAACATATTAAAAAAACTCAGGTAATTTTAAGAGGACACTAATAAACACCTAAAGAAATTTTAAAAGTAGAAGAATAAATTGATTGAAGTCCAAGAAAATACAAACAAAAGGTGGAATGAATTAATGAATGCAATATGAGATACAAAACTTGATTTTAATAAAAATATAGAAATACTGAGGGAAAGTCAAACTAAAATGAAGCTAGAAATAAAAAATATAGTAACTCTACTAAAAACCTCAGTAGAAAAACCTCGCTAACAGAATGGATCATATAAAGGACAAAAATATCAGGGCTTAAGACAAAGTACAAAAAAATTGAATCATTCACTAAAATGATAAATTTTTAAAATGCCTTTTAAATATGTTGGAACATTGGGACATGAAAAAAAAACCAAATCTACAAATTATGAGCATGGAAGAAGGAAATAATTTCTAGGTCAGAGGCATAGAACATATTGTTGATAAAATCATAGAAGAAAACTTTCTACTCAAGGGAAAGAGATCCTCATTCAGGCATAAGAGACACACAGAACAATAAATCCTAGGGACCAGAGAAGAAATCCCCATGACATGTAGTTAAAGCACTAATATGCAGCACAAAGAAAGACTATTCGAAGTTTCAAGAGAAAAGGGCCGAGTTGCATATAAAGGAAGCCCCATCAGAATAACAGATTTCTGAATGGAAGCGCAAAACCCAAAGGGGCTTAGAGCAACAATATTCAAATTCCTAAAGAGTACAGATGGAAGCTCAGAGTACTTTACTCTGCAAAATGAACCACCATAAAATTGAAGAAAAAAATTACCACTATAAAAAGTAGGTTACAAGAGTCCATAACCACCTTACCAGCCCTACAGAGAACACTGCCTGTTTTGCTTTAAATCGAAAAGAAGGATAAACAGACCCAAGGGGTTATGGAGGTGGAGGTGGTAAATGAAGCCAGGAAAGTAGCTTTGTAAAGTAGGACTTTTATTTTTTTTTAAAAAAAAGCACAAAAAATGTATAAAATGGTATTAATTTTTACATGTCTTTCATAATATGGTTGAATATCAAAAGCTGAAATTTGACAATTAAAAGACACAAATTAACCAGTTGGATTAGAAAATGTGATCTACCTTTATGTTGAGGACAAGAAACACATCTCAGTTTTAAGGATAGACATGACCTCAGAGTGAAAGGATGGAAAGAAGCATCTTACGCAAATCAGACCAGGAAACAAATAGTCAGTGCTGTTCTAATATTTACAAGGGACTTTCAGGTAAAACTAATCAGAAAAGAGAAAGAAAGTCACTTCATTCTGAATAAGAAAACCATCAACAAACACGGTATTGCAGTTCTAAACATATATGTCTCAAGTTCAGGGCATCCAATTTCATAGCAAAAAAAACCCCCACCAATTTGGCATTACGTTACAGATTATGCCAACACAATACTAGGCAATCACTTCAGCATCCCGCTTACACTGATGGGTTGGTCATACAAAAAAAATTAAACATGGGAACACTGGAGATAAATAACATCAGAGATGAAATATGTCTAACAGAAGTTTGCATAATATTCCTTTCAAACACTGCAAAAAACACATTCTCTGGATGTTTCTCTGAAACAGATCAAATTTTAGTATACAAGGCAAATGTCAACTAAAACATAGATCCAAAAATTATCAATGAAATCCTTGCAAACCAAATATAGGCACACATCACAAAGACCATCTGCTTACAGTAGACTGCAGAGCACCTTCCAGTGTTATGAAAACTAGCCAATAGGAATGGAGCTTTTAGATCAGTGTTAGCTTGATATTTCCATGTTCTGCTTCAGCAATGGAGTCTTACCATTAAGTTCTGGTGAGTGACTGAGAGCATTGACAATAGTAAGTAATGTGCAGGAGTCCTTGAGATCTCATTGGCAAACAACTTCAAAGAGATAGCCTATTATCGGCACTAAACCTTTCCATTGTTATCCTATGGTTTCTAGTAACATGACTGCCTAAACACGAGCTGAACAAGAATCACAGACAGGCCAGGGTTGGTGGGGTAAAAAGAGCAGGAGGTCCCATGCAAAAAACTGCAGGTGACTAAGGAATGCTGAGAGCAGGAGAAATAGTCTCTCTAGGACAGAGCACATCAATTGCCTTTCCAACATCAAATGCTGAGCCATGAAAACATATATACAAGGAGCATTATATAGACGGGGCAGGCTATATCCAGAATATGTATATTCATAAATATGAATATCCATATATGCATATAATACTGATTAATGTATTAATCAGTAAAGAGGACATAGATTTGAAAGTGAGCAAGAAAAGATAGATGAAAGGGTTTGGAGTAGGAAAGGGAAACAAGAAATGGTGTAATTATGTTGTAATCTAAAAATAAAAATAGAAGGAGTATAGCCCCTGATAAACCAACGGTGCTCTACTGAAGGACACACAGGAAGAATACATAGGGAATACTAATTGAACTTGATGGGTTGAAAAAGAATATGACACAAACTTGGATAAATAAGGAAGCTGGGGTATTTCTGAGAATCTGAGAGGACTTAGAGGAAGGGAAGAATATGAACAAAACGTCTTGTGTAAAATTTGCAAAGAACTAATAAAAATTAAAAACAACATTCACCTTGGTCAAGAAGGCTTTATAACAAAGATAAAAGGAGAGTTCTATATATGCAGAAATGAATATACAAATGACATAAGAAATGTCATAATGACATTTTCTTGCAATATAATAATGATATTTTCAACAATTAGATTATCTACTAAAATTAAAACCATTACTAGTGAGGAAAATGAATTGGAGTAAAAATTGAAAGACTGGAGTATTAAATGCTGCCAATTAATTTCTGTGTGAGTTTGGGTGCTAACATGATTTGAAAAGTGAGACTCCATAAATACATATGGAAGTCCTAACACCCAAGAACAAAAAGTGTCCTTATTTAGAAATTTAATATTTACAGAAGTCATCAAGCCCAAATGAGATCATTAAGTTGGACTTGATCCAACATAATAATAACTTTTTGTCAATAAAGGAAAGAGATGACTTTGGGAAAAAACTCAAGGGATAACTTAGGGCAGCGCACATATGAAGACTTTAAAGTTCAAGTTCAGACCTCTAGAATCCAACACTAGGAAGGCATAGCAGGCACAATTATTCCCAGCTCTTAGGAGGCAGAGGCAAAGGCCTTTGAGGCAAGCTACATAGATAGACTAACCTGAATTTGTAAGTTCCTGGTTTTGTGAGTAGCTATCTCAATATATAAAGTAGGTAACTATGGAGGAAGACTCTAGATGTCAATTTCACAGTTGCGCACATGCATCGAAAACCCCCACCTACAACATCAAGAAAAATACACTGATCAAGCGGGCCCAGATGATCCTGTTGATTCTGTATTATCAGGAACCAAATCTAGCTACACCCTCCCCTCTCGACAGTAGGAAACTCGCCTTTGTATTGGAGGTTCGGGATAATATCAATCAATCTGCATCGGATGAGAAGAAGAGACACTGAAAAGAACACCATGAGCCAGAGTAAAGAATGAAGCACTCGAAATTCTGATCATCTACACACACCCTCTCAAGCTGTGGGGAGGAATTTCCAGCTAGATGAACTCTATCATTGGAACTGACTGGTGACCAAAGGGGCTTCAGTCCATCTACATTTAGCAGAAACCCCAACAAAACTATTACTAATAGCCAAAGAAGAAAAATGTGAATATTAGGAAGCTAACAATATCAGACATATGGAAAAGCATTTTACTGATAACCATATGGTCAACAGTATTGCTGTTCTCTTCAGGGCACACCTTAAAAAATATGCACCTCTAATTTTCTATCTATATCTATATATGTGTGTTATGTAATATACATATTACATATATTATGTACATATAAACTATTTAAATGGAAGGGTAGATTATATTCAACTCAAATGCTATATTTACTCTCTAAATTAGCCATCATTTTTTTAAATCTCAGACTAGCCTTACAGTTTTGAACATCACTGAAGAGCTCATGGATCTTTTATGTGAATTATATCTGCTGTTATATATATAATATTAGAAAATAGATAACCAAATTAAACACTAACTATATTATATTAGCAAAATGGGGTGATTTCACACATAATTTAAAAATAATAAACCATTCTAGTGTAGCTAGCTTCTTTTTATGAAAAATAAGCATATTTTCAAAAATTATGTGAAAAAACAGCATTGTTTTATACTTTTGCTAATCTTGCTCATGCCTAGATTAATAGACCACAACTGAATTTCACAGATTGTTATATCATTCAATTCATTTCAGTGTGTTGCTTTCATTAAAGTATATGAATAAAATCTGTCTCCCACAAGGACATAGTCATAAAAGACTTCTTTCCAGTAATCCAGATGTTTTTCATTAATACTGTACTCAAAAGTAATATGCAATCTTTTAAAGACTATCTGAATAATGGATCTGAAACTTTAATAATCAGTATTCCTATTATACGCTATTAAACCCAACATTATATCTCTCACTATCATATTATATGATATTAGATAGTCAGTCTACCTCTCATTTCCTTTCTTTCCATCATGTATGGTTTTAACCTCGCAGAATTTCTCTTTGAAAGAGCTTCAGGGACTCCAAAGGGTTCCCATATTACACTTCAAGAATATTTGCTTTAACTAAACAAGTAGGATTATTTACACTGAAGTTTGTATGGCTATAATTCTATTGTTCCTAAAATTTTAGACTTGAAATCTGTCTAGTCATTTAACCAACCTCATTTTGTAGAAAATAGACATAGAATGGCCTTTTACTGGGGACTAAGGTTGAAGAAGTCTGATGTGAAACAGTCTCTCCTAGAAATGTCTGCATAAACAAAGCTAGAGCATTGACAATGTCAATGGACATATTAGCATGGAAGGAGGGAAAATTGAGGTCTTTCATCTCTAGACAAGAATCTACTGGCGAGAATGACTTCTGGGAAGAGAAGAATTAGCTTCTCTCAAAGGTGGATTCCTTTATCAGTTGTTCAGGGCAGAGTGGTCAGCCCTGAAACTATATACACACAAACCAAACAATAGAAAAAGACTTAGTGGTTTGTATTTATACATTTCTACACATACATATATACATACATATTGTCACAAATATATTATATAACTATAATAATCAAATAAATAGAGGTTATTAACTTGTGAATGGGGGGACATGAGGGAATTTGAGTGAGGGTAGCTAGGAGGAGCTAGAGGGAGGAATGGGAGGAAGAAATGTAATATATTTCTTTTTAAAATAAAAACATATCTTAAAGGGGCTTATTTAGATTTCGTTGATCATTCATTCATTAGTTATTCACATGTAAGTGTTAACCAATCAACAATATTTAGAGCTCAGATTATCAACTGTTTGCTCGCAGTTATCATTCTGCAACTACCCACCCAGTGTTTTCTACTAATGAGATCTCTTATCTAACTTTCTCAGCAGGAATTTCTTACTTTCCTTTGTTGCATTTGAAATTTACTGTAAAACTAGCCATGTTAGCATCTTATGAGAAAGTAAAGCGCAAAGAATTTTCTTTCCTTAATTTGCTAGTGGACATTTTACACAATCAAGGAATTTACTGGTAAAATTGGATATTAAGATTAACAAGATTTTTAACTGAATGATCTTCATAAATGTCTAGCTGCCATGAAACTAGAGAATCCCTATGACCACTCTTTTTTTTTTTTTTTTTTTGGTTTTTTTCGAGACAGGGTTTCTCTGTGGCTTTGGAGCCTGCACTAGAACTAGCCCTTGTAGACCAGGCTGGTCTCGAACTCACAAAGATCCGCCTGCCTCTGCCTCTTGAGTGCTGGGATTAAAGGCGTGTGCCACCACCGCCCGGCCTCCTATGACCATTCTTTAAGGCAGACATAGCAAGGTGACTTTCAACCCAAAGCACTTAAATGTGGATCTGCTAGGGCGACCCAGTTTTTTGCCTTCTGTTACATAGGAATACATAGAATCCTCAAAATGAGAGACCAAGCTATACTTTAGAAAAAACTTGGATTAATCATTATGTATGGAGACAAAATTTCACAAAGTTACAGAGTTTAAGTGAGAAATAACTTGGGCTGGTGTAGCCACAGAGAATTGGTTAAACTGGGAATTTATTACCACATCATAGCCTCACCTTTCCTGACTAATATAAGGGCAGGACTAAGAAGATTAATTCAACATGATTAGAAGTAATCAAATGAATTGTTTAATTAAGTGTTTTGCGCCTGATAACAGTTCTAATTCCCAGTATAGCTGCTTTCTATTTTCTTCTAAGGGAGGAAGGAAGATGAATCATAAAACAGAAGATTATACCTTCTGTAATGAAGGAGACAGAGTAACAATTGCTCCCACACAGTCAGCACCACCCAGAAACTGGCAAAGCAGGTAGCGCCTTAAAACCCACATTGCATTGGAAACTTTTTTTACCCTGTTTTTATTGACATAAGAACTCTGAATTTTCAATGAGCACTTCAAATTAATAAAGATATACTATTCTAACTAATAATAACAAAGAAAAAACAAATAATATAAACTCTAGGTTAGTCTCAGAGCCCTTTCTTTCTCATGAAATTTTACCCATTATCTGATGAAGAAAAAAATGATTTTGTGTGTGTGTGTATGTGTGTGTGTAAGAGGGGGTAGTAGGTTTTGAAAGCTAGCCAAACAGGTTCTTTTTAAAAAGCAGAGATAACCAGTATTAAATGAAAAGATGAGCCTGTCCCAACAGTTGATAAGTCATCCAGAACTTTCAACCTGTTACTAACATGTACTCCATTTAGAGGCCCTCTGTGTAAAATTTAAATCAGAGATTAAAATGTTAATTTTTAAGGTTGGCATAGAACAACATCAATTTACTATGTTATGCCTTGTAAGCCTGCCTGCCTGACTAGCTAAAGTCTCAACTGAAATCAAGGTATCTGGAGGCTTTCCTAGCATTTGAAAGGCACTAGGAGACAATGGGTTCTTTGTCTCCTCTAGCATCTAGAAGGTGGTTGTATTTACGTCTGCAAACCCCTTCCTTCCATCGTGAAAGACAAACACTGTGCATCTCCTTCAGCATACCACAGGCTTGTCTCCACCTCAGAAGGAAAGCAGATGTCACTGCAGTTGGCTAGAATTCTGCTGACTAGATTGGGCCCACCTCCACCTGGGCTATCTGGCAGAGTTACCATCTCCAGGTCCCCTGTTCCTGCTCCTTTTGTCATAACACAGGTTCTGGGGATTAGGACAGACATCCAGGTGAAGGGACTACACCCCGTGCTCTCCATCTCACTACGAACCAATGCACAGGACATGACTTAGAGCATGGTTTCCTTTAGACATGATTCTCCAGTGAAATGGGTAAACAGTGAATCTTTCTGAGTTCTCACTGCACAAGCATAGGTGGCACATCAGCTGGCTGTAGGTAGGAAGCAGAACAGCGTAATTTCACAGCAGCTTCTTGCTATAGAATCTGTGGTCTTGTTATTTTAACTTGGAAACACAAGTGTATATTTGGGGAAATATGTGCATATCGAGAGATAGAATTTTACCCACTTATCTCTCAGTGCTTACATACATCTACATGTAAACCTCTACATTTTAAAACTTTCAGTGGCTCGCTATCAGAAATCCATAATATTACTCCTATTTTCCTTTCTGTTGGGTAATATTGGATATGGGATGAAAGGGAAAGTGACAAATTAGATAAGTGAACTAGTTTGGTGAATATCTTAACAAGTGTGTGTACTATCCCCCAATTATGCAATCAAAAGGAGAGAGGATACCTGGAGAACGCGGCCCAACACATCCACTAAACAGTGTTCCCATGGGCTCACAGAGACTGAAGCAGCAAGCACAGGGGCTCACAAGTCTGTCTGTACCAGGTCCTCGCATATATGTTACGGTAGTCAGCTTAATGTTTTTGTGTGACTCCTAATAGTGGGAGTGGGTGTGTCTCTGACGCATTTGACTGCTCTTGAGATCCTTTTCCTCCAATGAGTTGCTTTGTCCATCTTCAATATGAGGAGTTTTGTCTTGTTGTATCTAGCTTTGTCCTTATTTGGCTGACATCTCCTTGAGGCCTGCTCTTCTCTGAAGAGGAAACAGAGGAGGAGTGGATCTGGGAGGAATGGGAGCTGGGTGGGGGGACCTGGGAGAAGAAGAGAGAGGGGAAACTGCGGTCTGGATGTATTGTATGAGCAGATTCTATTTTCAATAAAAAAAAGTTAAAAAATAAATGAAATAAAATGAAAAAAAAAAAGACTGGAAGTCCTACCTGCACAGAAATTAGCAGAAATAACCACATTGCTGATGGAGTCCTCTGCTGTCTTCAACTCTTTTGTGGAAGCTCAGCTAAAATGCATCAAAAACACAAACATTTAGGCAAGACCTGAGTTGGAATTCCTTCTCTTCTGGCTGTCAGTTCTATTTGGGACAAATTCATTAGCCTTCCTGACTGCATTGCATCATCTACAGCCGTCACTAATTCACAGAGCTATTGAAAATGTTAGGGGAAGTGACATGTACAAGGGTTAATATTCTTTCCAGCGTGACACGAGCTGGAAGCATCTGAAAGGAGGAACCTCAGTTGAGAAACTACCTCCGTAAGACTGTAGAGAAGTTGTGTGGGGGGGTCTCCTCCAGTAATGACTGATGTGAGTGGGCTCAGCTCACTCTAGGTTGCGCACCTGGGCAAGTGGTCCTGTGTTTTATAAGAAAGCAAGCTGGCCAAGCCAAGGGAACAAGCCAGTAAGAGGCACTCCTTCATGGTCTCTGCTTCAGTTGCTGTTACCGAGTTCTATCAGTGGTGAGTGTGAACTGAGAGTTTTAAAATGAAATAAGCCCTTTCCACGCCAGGTTGCTCTCCATCATGGTGTTTATCACAACAGAAACCTAAAAAAGACAATGCACATTAAACATTCCTGGTAGAAAAGTACAGTCAGTATGTAAGGACTATTGTTGCTCCTGCCTTGGTAAATCAACCAGTGGACTGATGCACTCAAGCCTTTCATTTTGACCACTCCCATTCACCATGAATTCAGTGAACATCTGCTTGTGCAGTAAATACAGAGAAAAATATACAAAGTGCATCCTTTCAGGGGCAGACATTCTAGTAGGGGCAGGTAGGACAAAACAATCAAAAGCCAGTAAGTATACATACGCAAACAATAATGTTTCGGGTTATGACGAGTGCTGTGGAGGAGTAAGTAAGATAGTGTGACAGTATCACCCAGAAGTTCACTGTTGACTGGTAAGCTCTAGATAATCAGTGCAATTTCACAGGACAAGGGGAGGGGTATAATGCACAAATGTCCACAGAACACAATGATGGTTGGATCCAGTTGGAAGGAAGTACAGGATGCTGAGAGAGAATCTGATTATGGAGATAAGAGTTTGGTTCTTACTTGTAAGGTAAGTCTGAACCAGGAAGGTAAGCAGTGAGTGTTATCAATCACACAGGGCAGAGTACGAGCCATGGAGAAACAGAAATCATGGTTGATTGTAACAGCGTAAAATGATGGGGGCAATGGTGTGAGATGTACTGAAGTCGGCAGCTCAAGCTAGAGCTTTCAAGGTCTAAGGAGGCGCTTTGAGTCAATGACACCTTATGAGAATCCAGGGACTAGTAAACCATAGCAGTCAAGGGAAACAATGTTTTAGAACATTTCTCTGTGTGTCTGTGTACCTGCATGCATGTGTGCTTGTGTGTGTGTGTGTGTGTGTGTGTGTGTGCGTGTGCGTGTGTGCGCACATGTGGCATGGTGCACATGCAGAAGTTAAAATACAAGTTAAACAAATTGATTCTCTCCAGAATGTGGGTCATGGTGGGTAGAACTCAAGACATTAGGTTTGATGGCAAGCTACTCTACTTACTGAGCCACCTGCCAGGCCCAAGGAAAACACATTTTTATGTCCATTTTCACAATATTATAGCTTCAGAGGGAACTACATTTAGGTAGAGATGCTAAAACAGTGAGTTTTCAAAGAATGGAGTCAAATAGAGACGACTTAGTCGAGAAAGCATTTATCTGGGGACCAGAGTTTGAAACCAAAGAACCTACACTAAAACTGGGCAGAAGTGGTGGCTCCTTATGAGGCAGTGACAGGGAGATACCATAGCAAGCTTGGTAGCCAGGAGAGCTGGATTTGGTGAGTTCTGGGTTCAGGGGAAGACTGTCACAGTAAATAGAGAGCAATAAGGGAAAGTGCCTACTGTCAACTTTGGCCCTGAATATGCACCAGCACACACACACACACATACCCAATCATGTGCACACATACACTACAAACACACACACTACAAACACACAGACACACACACTTATACACTACACACACACACATACACAGAGAGAGAGGTATGGAGGAGGGAGACAAAGGGACTCAAAGATTCCTGAGACATTCCTGAGGAAAGACTATGATTAAATAAGAGGACTGGCTGCCAGGTTAAAGAGACACATGTATCACAAAACAGGAGGACTTACGTTCTTTGGGGAAGGTGGGGAGAAATTTCTCCTCAAATGATAAAACGTTATTTTTGGCTCAAGTTTATTGGTGGAATATGGATAATATTCACACGGTTAGGTAAGGAAGACTGTGAAGGTCTGGAGGGTGATTGGCGGAAAGAATGAAGAGCTATATTGGGAGCATATTTTTGAGCAGCCTCTAAATCCTGACAACAATATGATCTGAGGATGACAAGAATCTAAGTAGAGATGACAACCTGCTCAGGTGTGCTTTCCTCTTTGTATTCCAGGGGTGTCACAACACACCTCCATCATATTTCTGTGCACTGCGCTATAACAATTGCATGTATGACCAAGTCCCCACAGGGCTGTGAATGAGCTCTTTTTAGGTTAGGATTATCTTTAATTTGTTTAGGTATTGTGCAATGCCTAGCCTAAAATAGTAGCCCCCTCCTCATGCTCTCTGAATAATATATATTTTCATTCCTAGTATTTTAACATATCACTTCTATATTCAAGAAGTCCTTCTCTATTAGTCTTTTCTGGAGGTAAATAGAATATTCAAATATCATCCTGTACATTTTCCTTGTTTCTTTTGTTTTGTGTATATCCAATAAATATCACAGCAACTTTTACAAACAACCCCCAACTCTAGTCTAAAAACGGGAAGGAAAAGGCTGCTTTCCCATGGTCAGGAAGGATATGGCTGGGTAGGGAGGCATGTAGAGAGAAAGACTCTGACACCCAAACATCCCACATGATTCATGTATGTGGACAAGATGATGCACTTTTTCTAGTAAAGTTGGACCTTCTGGTAGAGAGACCAGGAGGACCTGCATGGTGAATGGTCCCCAGGGTTCCCCAAACACATTGTTCTTGAAATTAATTGAGAAAGAGACTTCTCAGAGTATGGCATCTGTGATATAATCACGGTGAACAGCTGACTAGGTGCATGAAAAATCATTCAAAGACAGCTTGATTTCCAACTGGTAGAAACTTCCCGAGGTTTATTTCATCTCAAAATAGCATTTATTTTTAAGGGCACTTTTCAAAATGCCGGAGAAGTAGTGTGTTGAGAACAGGCACAGCTGTCACAGAGTGCCTGCCCTTCAAGGGAAGTAAAGGATCGAATAGATAATTCCACAGAACAGTGGCCCAGTTCTACCTTCACAGCCATACAAAGGGTCTAGCCAGCAGTGGCTCTACCTGATTGGATTTGAATACTCCATTATGCTCCTTAGAGCTCCCCAGCCCTCCTGCAGCCTGGCTCCATTCCTGCCTGCTCACAGGCAAAGTGCACTGCGGCTCTTTTCAGAAGGTTCAGTACCCAGGGGAACACTTCCGACACGCATGAGGCATGCGTTGGTAGCCCTAGCCTTGTCCTCGGATCAATATCTCAGTGTATTATTAACTCAGGGGCTTCATCTTTCTCTGTCACACTTAGACCTTTCTTAACCAGAATAGAGAGTAAGCGCACCTCACAAATACTTCCACAAAAGACACTAATGTTATAATCGAAATCCATTTTTCTTTAGACCAAATGTCTTAACCCCCTTCTTTACCTATGAGAAATCAAATTTATAGTAGGTTGACTTATATTGATATGTATGATATAGTAATCAAATTCATAGTAAGTTGACTTATATTGTTATGTATGATCTAGTAATCAAATTCATAGTAAGTTGACTTATATTGATATGTGTGATTTTTCTCCAGCAGCTCATACCATTTTGCTTTTCTCACAGCCCTTCCCAAACCCAGTTGTTTAAAATGAACTGTATCACTGTTCATTCATTTCTCAGCTCATCTAACATGGCCCCCATAGGTCTTTATTCCTTGAAAAAGTTGCTTGCTCTCTGTAAATATATTACAGGGTATCTGGGACTTTTCTTACCTTGAGATATAGAAAAAGTTGTATCTGAGATTTTCGTAGTGAATTGTAGGCACAATATCCAGAGGTGGGCAAATAGCTAAGAGTAAATGGGAAAGGCCCAGAGGGTGCCCGTTCCTGCAAAACAAGAGCAAAACAAAAGCAGCAATCTCCTAAACCGACGTGAGCTATGACACAGTCACTCTTTTTCCCATTGTTATATATATGAAGCTGTTCCAGTTTGCTTTCACTGCTATGATGAACACAATGACCAAAAACAACATTGGAAGTCAAGGATTTATTTAGCTTACAACTTCTGGCTCTCAGCCCATTATAGAAGGAAGTCAGGGCAGAAAATCAAGCAGGCAGCTGGAGTCCGGAACTAAGGAAGAGACCACAGAGGAGCGCTGATTACTGGCTTGCTCAGTCACTTTCTTATGCACCTTGGGACCACCTGCTCAAGGTTCTCAGGGTTGGACCACCCACAGAGAACTGGGGCCACCCTCCTTAATCGATAATAATAATTTAAAAAAAGCCTCAAAGACATGCCTACATGACAATCTGATGGAGGTATTTTTCTCAATTGAGGTTACCTCTTCTCAGATGAACCTATATTGTATTATGTTGACAAAAACCCTAACCAGCACAGATACATGTGGAAGGCCTAGCATGCATAAGATTTGTACTTTTCCTTCAGTTCCAAAAAGAAAAAAAATGAAAATTAAGAAAATTAAGCTAAATAGTCCATGCTAAGAAACAGAACAGATTATTACCTTAAGTCTGTATATGATCCCAGGTACATATAAGTATCACTATAAATATCACTATAATGAAGGTTATATTTTTATTAAATCCTTACTTCAAAAATTAATTTTACTATATAATCTATGTAGCACATTCGTAAACACAGTCTTCAGTTTTATTTACTTGTAAACTCAATAGAGTATGCTCACTTCTAAAGTCCTCTTTTTGCTCAGATTGTTCCTGAGAAAACGCTTCAAAACAATGTACCTCAAAACTCAGCATCATACCTGTTGCCGTGTATTCTGCTGTAGGTGGAAATTTAGCTTATTTTTCTTAATTTTTACTTTGTTTGGAGAAACCGAGGCCAGGTGAACACTAGACAGCAGTCTAGCCCTGATGCACGTCTTTAGCCTGAAATCGCGATCCTAGGCAATGCTTTCGTCTGGCAGAGGCTGCCATTCAGAGTGCTGCTTCACTTACTTCAGATAAAACTGGGCACATTAAGGAACGTAAGACCACAGATGTGTTGTTCTTATTTCAGAATACAAACATCAAATGATTTGTTTATAGTATATCGCTCAAAAGGAAATCTCTACAGTAATAACTTGTACCCATTTTAAACTATTTTAAATGAAGGAGCCAAGAGACCACAGACTAAGCCCTCTTAGACACATGAGTAAAAAATAAACCTTTCCCTTCTAATGGTATGTTTTTTCAGGTATTTGTGAGATTTATTTTAAAATAATGACAAACAAGTCACACATAATTACTAGTTATGTTTTGTGGAATATGGAATGCAATTAATCAATGACACCATTTAATCTCAACAGCTCTAATGTGTTAACTCTGAGCTCTTTGTATTTTTGTCCATAGACAGTGATATTAGCTATAAATCATGTGCCTTTATTTCCTAATTCTTAATCTTTTACTTTCTTTTTCATGACTTACTTTACTAGCCAGCATATAAATATGGTGTTGGATAAAAGAAGTCAAGGGCTATCTTACTATTTCTAATCTAAAATAGAATAAACAGTGACTTATTAATCCATGTCTTTATATTTATATAAAGGCACAATTTACATAATCACAGAATGTCCTTCATCCACACAGCCTAGTTACAAATTAAAAGACACTAAAATGTCCCCTAATGAAGCAACATCATTTTCATGGTTGCAAGAACAAAAATTTTTAAAGTTCTTCATCCACCATACTTGTGGAATATTTGAAAAGTACAGCCAAGGTATTTCTGACAAGGATAGTGGGAAGCATGACCTACTGTGGTAGGTCAGAGTGCAAAGATGCATGAGCCCTTTTTGGAGGCAAACTGTAGACATTGATGCTTGGTTCTGTTACTATCAGTCTCTAGACTGGACGTTTCAGGATTCCTGGGGTCTTCCTATTCATAGAAGTAAAGAAACACATACAAACAGCAAAGCAGTAAGAGATTTGACCCTGGGCAAGAGTAAAAGTACAAGTTAGTGTCTCTGCAAGGCAGCGGCAGGCTCTGAGCAAGATGCTTGAGAACATCTGATTACTTATAAGGCCTTGTCTTATGGGGCCTGGACGGAGAAGTTGTTTGGTAGAAGTAGGGTGTGGGCAGCTTTCTCTATTGAGTTAAACTTTGTATTGTAGTATGAGGGTGCAGTGGGCTGTGTTCCCAGCACCTGAGAGGAATGCAGGCCCTTTTGTTCTGTCCCACCCGGCTCCCGGCCAAACAGTTAGCTTATGCCCGAAATAACCAAATGAAAACTGTATTCATTTAAATTCTGCCTGGCCCATTATCACTAGCCTCTTCTTGGCTAACCCTCACATCTTAAACTAACCCATTTTTAATAGTCTGTGTGTCACCT
>JAQHUG010000193.1:3718558-3745580 GCA_028555095.1 Dicrostonyx torquatus | reverse complement strand
TAATATATACACCTTCTGGTACACCTAATGTATACACCTTCTGGTACACCTAATATATACACCTTCTGGTACACCTAATATATACACCTTCTGGTGCACCTAATGTATACTCAGGCACACAGCCATATCCATAAAATAAAAATAAATTGAAAAAACAAATTAAGACAGAATAGCTACCATTAAGGACTTGTTCAGCTTGAAGGCACAACAGGAAAATACTGGGAGGGCAGCTAACAGAACAGCCAAGTCAGACCTTCCTGAGAACCCTGGGGAGACTTGGCCGTGACTACAGGCTTTGGAGGTAGATCATAGGTTCTGATTCCAACTCTGCTAATAACTACTTGCGAAACCTTGGGGAGGTTATTAATCTCTCTGAACATCCGTTTCCAGATCTAAAACTCAATGGAGAAAAAGAAAAACATAATAATACCTCCATTATCAGGATAAATGAAATGATACAATTCAAGTTCATAGAATAGTGCTTGTACGCAAGTACTATGTGCACAACAATTAGCTATTGTTAATAATAGCATGCTTATTAATAGCATTATAGCCTCCTACCTTAGTGGGAGTAAGTGAAATTCCAAATTCTAGTTGCCAATTAATACAAAATGACTATTAATGCTTTCAGTTACTAGTAATAGTATCAGCATACCCACATAAACCTGACTTAATTAATGATAGCATTTAATTAGTTTCTAGACAATAAGAAGACTAGCTGCAGAGGCTTATTGACTTGTGGCAGGTGCTCACCAGTATCACCAAACACCAAGGTTCTCCTCTTCCTCTGCTCCCCACTAGTATTCTTCTCATCACAAGATGGCCCCCACAACTGCAAACATAGTATTTGAGAGGGGAGGGGAGTTCACACTTTAAAATTCAGTTCGGTCTAAAAGGAAGAAGGGAGCGTGGCTGCTGGGCAGGCAGGTAACCACGTTAATCTTATGGTTTAAAAATGAGATGGGCTGTGTTGGCAAAGACACACGAAGTAGCTCCCTGTAACAAGCCTGGAGTATGTGTGTAATATTTAGATACAAAGAGCTCAAGAGAAGGCCTTGAAAAGAACTGAGGAGCTGTCAGACCTTTGGGCAAGGTTTCTCCACAGTGAATTTTAATCATAATTGTGTGCATAAAACATAAATTTATTTTCAGATATGCAAATGTAGCACCTGGGATAACTGAAAATAATGCGACTAGGTTTCATACACTGTCTCTCCCAGGCATATGCATTATTTGAGTAATCATAGTGACTTAAACTCAACCTTCCCTAAACCTTGCGCTAAAAAATAATCCATCCCTTTTTACTGCCTCCTTACACAGTAAACTTTGAGTAAGAGTTGACTCTCCTTTCTTACTTCTCCAACACTCCTGTCTCTTCATTCTTCAGGGAGTCTCTCTTCCCCTCTCCACTGACAATCATGGCGGTGGCTCATCACTGTTCCCTTCTGGGAAACACGTCGTCATCTCCTGGCACATTGACTGCTCCTGCTGATCCTCTCACATTTTCAGACTGCAATGTGGAAAGAGACTCCTTAAGACACTGAGGCGGGGATGGGTTCCTCTGACTTCTCTTCAACCACGTGCGTAGTTTCTAGCCGGTAAACTCGGATCTGTTGCTCTAAACACCATCTTTGATGCCAAGTGCCCCCTTTGTCAGCACTCAGGAGTTGCTCATGACCTCCTGAGTCCTGTGTGCACCCCCAGCACTCCTGAAACCACATCAGCGCCGCCACCGCTCGTATGCTTCCCAGATTGGTATTTATTTACCCCGTTGCTTGGGTTCAAAGCTCTGAAATCATGCTTCACTAGCTCCTTTTCTACACCTACCTCCCTTCACGAATTAATGAGCAAATCTTGTTGCTTGCTGTTTTCAAATCCTACCCTTTAAGTATGCCTACTTCCACCTCTTCACCTCCGGTCACTTCTCCACACACGATCCAAGGGACTCTTGCTCAAATACATGACATCATGTCACTTCCTAAACTAACATTCCCAATGGCTGCCAGTTTCAAATAAATAAATCCCAACCCTCCCCAGAGCCTCTCTCACTCCAGGGGTGATAATCTTCCGTTGACTTTCCATCTCCTTTCTGTCCCATGCACACTCATTCCCTGCATTCCATTCTTCCCTAATGTGTCTGGAATATTCCAATCATGTTCCAGTTGCCGTTGGCTTACTGTTTACCCAACCAGTTCTTTTTTAGAAAGGTTTTCATTAACTGCTTATTTAAACTACTACTTCTAACCTCTCGTCTCCATTTTTTTTTTCTACTGAACTGTTCACCATGTCCCTTACCTGGCATGCCTATTTGATTATTTTCTGCGTCCTTACACTGAGTGTATTTATTGCATCTACTGGTGTACCCAGGACAGAACTTGCCTCCAATCTGTGCTGAGGACATGGAGCTTGATGGTGAGTGAACGGATAAATGGTGATTTGCTGACTCTATTTTTTTTTATTTTATGTAAATTTCATATTGGTTTTGAGACTGTTTTCACTGTTACAAATTAATATTTTTAATTGTTTCACTTTTGTTAAGCAATCATTTTAGTGTATATATGTAAAATAAATATTTAACAAATATATATGTAAAATAAAATGTACTTTATGAATTCCATTACATTTTTATGTCGTACTTTCATTAATGTTATGTTCCATGTATTAATGGCTTTTACAAACCAAACCATTAACATGTTTTATTCATGTAAAAAGTTTATCAAAATTGCAGCTCTTGAATATAGGGCATCTTCACCATTTGGGAGCCATTTTTATATAGATTGATATTTAAATATTCTAATAGAAAATAATCCAAATACCAATATGCTGTGATTTTTCTGAGAATGCCAATTAACACCTTGGAAACACATGGCATTTCATGTTCCTGTCAGGCTTGACACTATTGTATGACTCTTCCTGTTGTATGCACAATATTTTGATGAACTTGTTTCAGCAGATTCTCATTAAGAACGTAGCCCTTTTACAAATGTTAAAAGCTCCTAAACATGCTGCTGTAAATACACAGAGTTGAGTCTAAATATGTTCATTAAGGTGTCTTCCTGGAAAACAAAGAGAAAAATGCCAACAAAAGGTCTGTTTTCTGTGTATTGGTGCTTTCTCACGAATACTGACGAGGGTTAATCTAGTGGAGGGGCTTAGCTTGGGACGTCATTTGTGCTCACCCTTTACTTCTTTCCCCTATGTCAGTTCTCCAGATAGATGCATTTTAATCACAACAGGATGAGTCCCAAGCATTCTGCAAATATCTGCCTTTAAATTAGGACATTTGTATCCAGCCACATCTTTTCCTTTCTGACTTTCGTCTCCAACCCCAGTCTTCTTCCTTTCACAGGCAGCTTCCACATCCTGACGGTTGCCTTGGATTTACTAGAGAAATTGCCATGATTATCTTCTCTCATCACTCATTATTGCCTGGAAACAATATAGTAATGATGTTTCCTGTTCTCAGTCTCGGACCTTATTTTGCTGTCAATGATTTATTATAATCATAGTGTATTAGTCAGGGCTCTCTGAAGGAACAGAGCTGATTACATATACATATATATTATATAGGATATATAATACATAATGACGTTATATGTATATATGTATTGACTTACAGGATGCGGTGTGAGTAACCCAACGATGGCTATTTTACAAAGGAAAGGCAGAGAATCCAGTTCAGTTCTTGAGGCTGGATGTCTTGACAGTCCTCACGTGGCACTGGAGTCCTGGAGGATTCCTGGAAAGCTCCTGGTCTTCAGTCTGTATTGGAGTCTTGAAGAACTTTGGTTTCATACTGCCCACAGATAACAGGACGGATGAACTCGTCAAGAAGAGTGAGGGCAAGCAAGCGAAAGGGAAGTTTCCTTCTACATCTTTTGATATGGGATGCCACCAGAGAGTGTGGCCCAGATTTAGGGTGAGTGTTCCTGCTTCCAATAGGAACTCGGTCACAGAAACATCCACCAGCTTGGTGTTAGTTAGGTCCAGATGTAGTCACACTGCCCGCCAAGATTAGCCATCATAAACATTTAACACCATCAAATAAATAAGCATAATTCAGATCTCTAAATGATGTCATCTCTGTAGCCAATGAGATGACAAACTCAAATTCAGTATCACTAAAATATTCAGGATGTCATTTGTCCTTTCAAACCTTCTCCACTTCCAGTTTTCCAAGCAGCATTCTTTTATTCCTTTTTCTATTCTTCAACCTATGTTTGACATGTTTCCCCTTTCAAATTGGTTGATTTTTAGTAATAAATTATATGGTTGGTTTAAATCCAAATGTAAAATTATTTCAAAGACCAAGAGTGCAAATAAAACAGCATACAATTATAGAGGTGAAAGTCAGACTTAATTACCACAATAAGTAGCAAAGTAGATTAGAATAAAATAAAAAGTTTTACTCTTGCAGTTTATCTTCCTTCAGCTCCAACACCTATGCTCTCCTTCCATGCTAAGTGAAACGCTTCACATAAAGCTCCCTGATTACCCTCTAACTACTGAGTTGTAAAAACTTGTTTACTAATCCCTCTCAGTTTTAGGAGTTGAAACCATCATAGTACCAAGAGGCAGCCATTGGTCCCTATGTGGAAATATACACAGCCCTTTGAAATACTTTCTTTTCTTGTTTGTCACATAGCTTAGAGGAAAATCACAACTGAATCATGGGTGTTCCAAGCACTCAGCTATTGTAGCTTTGCGAGACTTGCTGATCTCTCCAGGGCAGAACGCTCCAAAAGATAAATACAAAGACATTGTCTTGATCATTCAGGTCTTGGGTACTCTAAATCAACAATGGAAATAAGCACAAGGTATATTTTGTTTCTCTCTGTATGTATGTAAATAAGTATATGTTTTCTTTATGGGACTATGGTTCCATTTGCCTCCTTCAACTATATTTTTATGTTTCTGAACAGAGAAGGATGCTGTCTTGATTGGGATTTCTATTGTTGTGATGGAATACCATGACAGAAAAGCAAGTTGGAGAGGAAAGGGCTTATTTGGCTTACACTTACATATTGCTACTCATTATGAAAGGAAGTCAGGACAGGACAGGAACTCAAACAGGGCAAGGACATCAGGGTAGGAACTGATACAGAGGTGATTAAGGAATGAAGCTGCATACTGGCTTACTTCCCACGGCTTGCTCAACCTGCTTTCTTATAGAACCCAGAGCCACCAGCTCAGGTATGCCACCACCCACATTGGACTTGGCCCTCTCACATCAATCAATAATTAACAAAATGCCTTACAGCTGGATCTTACGGAGGCGTTTTCTCAATTGAAGTTCCTCCCTTTCAGATACCTCTAGTTTGTGAATCAAGCAGACATAAGACTAGCCAACAGAGATGTCAGGGAATGTCTCATTGTTTATGATATAATCCTTGTTTCCCTTAAATAGCCAGATTAGATTAGTTAAAGCTATTGTCAAATGAAAATATAAACTGCAGAAATTTGGGATGCCATTGACCTTATTGTAATTCACTTTCTTCATGTAGTAAGATAAAGACAGACCCTTTCAGGATAATAACTGTATTGATAACTGTAAGTCAGCTGTTGGGTGCCTGGTTTAGGATAAGAAGATCATAACATTCCATAGTCATTATCACATTTAAAATTTGTAGAACTCTTCTGAAGAAGAGACTATTTGTGCATCCTGTTTACAGTGATAAACTTGAATCTCAGTGAATTAAACTGACTTGCAGAGAAACCCAGCTGATGAAGGACAAAGTGAGATCCAGTCCTTGGTCTGTTCAATAACAAGGTGGTGGGTTATTCATAACTCCAAACTGATGACACCTCTGCCCTGTCCATCACTTCTAATGTTTCCTGATGGTCTTCTATGAAATAGGAGACACATCCTCTTTTCTCATTACCAACAGAAACATTCAGGCCTTCTTCCCTTAATTATGAAATCGATATTTTGTTGTTTAAGTTAAAGAAGTCAGCAAGAAACCAATAAGTAGAAAGTCAGAAGATTTTTAATTGATGCTGGGAACTGCTAAATTAAGAAGACTCATCATTCAGAGGGACCTTTTTAAGTAAGATTTAAATTAAAGTGAAATCACACAGCTCTGACTACAACGAGTAAGAGTTCCTCCTTAACAGGAACTTTATTATGCAGAGCAGCCGATGTGAAAGTTCTAGGCGTCTACAAATATTGAAAATACATAGCTATTAGTGTCTTAAAGAACACCACTTTCTCAAATACTTTAACCTTAAAAGTATCATACATCAATTAAGAAAGAAAATAGAGTTAGAAAAAGTAGCTAGGATTGTTGTTTTTCCTGTTGGAATTGACACAGACAGATAACAGTAACAAAGTGAAAATAACTTAGCTATTTCCAAATAACTAAAGATGGATTCAAAGGACCATTCATTAATTTGAACCTTAATTTTGATGCTAGTCTTTATTTTGATTCTAATTTTTATTTTATACTTTTATTTACATATTATTGAAATTCTCTTTGAGGAAGGAGAAATTTATTCAATAAACTAATATCTATTGTATAATTATTAAAAGCTTGCGCTAAAATAAAATTTGAGCATATGCATATATGTGAGAGCTATCAGGAAATAGGCAACATAATCTAAATTGATAGAAAACAGAATTTGAGTTTAGAGGATTCTTTTAATTTTTTGAAATATAAAAGAGATAATTTATATTAAGAAATTCAAGTTTTAGTTTATGAATCAAGAAACTATAAAATGGTAAAATTATTAGTGAAATATACTGGTTAATTAATAATTTGAAGTTTAAATTTATTTGTATTCATGATGTTTTGAAGACCTACTGCTTTATTGGTTCTTACAGTTAATATTAAATATTAATTGCAAAGTAATTTCTTCATATATATGTAATACATAGTTATATACTCACATATTTCATGCCCTTATGACCCTCCTTTAAGTCTTCTTCACATAAGCAGGGTGAAAAGTGACATGTTCCTCACAAAAAAAAATCTTCTTCATGGTTAGGAGACACTTGAAAGTGTCTTCCAGATACCTAGATAGTGAATATCTTCCTATTATGTGCAAAGTCCACCTTTCCAAGCCATTGTTTCTCATTTACTTTGGTATAGTTCCAAATCTGCACCTGGCTTCACTCCTTTGGAAAGAGCCCAAACATGAGTCTCCACGCTATTTTTATACTAAATTCAAACAGAGTTTAGGTGCTGTCAAGGTTCTGGTTTCTCTTGAGCATTGCTAGCTAACTACTCTTGCTCCTTGTCGAGAGACTGAACTCCTACAAACCAAGTCATATTTACACATTGCCCCATGCCCTTAAGTCTTCCAATGTAGACGAATAGACTACTAGACTACTACTCAAGAAAAGACACTGGAAAGAAAATATGCATTTCATTATGATGAAAAAAAGGGTTCAAGAAATGCAAGTCTCAGGAAAACCATATATTTCAGCAGCAGTGTCTTGTAGAAGCCAGTTCCCACCATCGACTCCAAGGGAACAAACTGGAAAAGCATCTAGGACAGATTCCCGATTCAAAAAACATTTGAAAAGGATTATTTGTGGGTTTTCGTGTTAGCATTTCTAATACTCTTTAAAACACAGTGGCCAAAAGCAACTGAAGCAGAAGAGTTTAGTTCCCTGACACTTCCACATTACGGTCCATCATTAAATAAAGTCAAGGCAGGAACTCAAGGCAGGAACTGAAGCAGAGACCACAGAGGAGCACTGCTTTACTGGTTTGCTTCTTATGGCTTGCCCATCCTGCTTTCGTATACAATTCAGGACCACTTGCCCTAGGACAGTACCACCCAAGGAGGACTGGGTTCCTGCATCAATCAATCAATCATAATAATAATGACAGCAACAATGATAATAATAATGTCCCTCATATTTGCCTGCAGGCCATTATACTGAGGACATTTTCTCAAACGAGGCTACTCTTCCCTGATAACTCTAGCTTACGTCAAGTTGACAATAAACTAACCAGGACAGCCTTATTATACGACAATTCAAAGGGATGCATGAACAACTATGGGACATGATGGACATGTTCATCTTCTTCACTGTAGTAACCATTTTTCTGTGGTTGTAACAGTTACTTTTATGTTTCTGTGCTGAAATTCCCTGTAAAACAGAACTTGAGAAAAGTTGATACACACTCACAATGCCATGGCTGGGAAGACAACAAGCAGGAGCTTGAGGCAGCTTATCATATTGCATCTAAACACAAAAGGGAGAGTGGAAATAAAGACTGATATTCAGCTTGCTTTCACCATGGAATACAGTCCTTGATCCCCACCCAAAATGATAAAAATTAAAGGAGGGTGACACATTAGTTAAAATGGGTTCCCTACATAAGCCAAGCTGTTCAAAATGGCCCCTCACAGACCTTCTCAGATGCCAGTTTTAAGCAGGTCATCCCTCACAGACGTGCTCAAAGGCGTGTCTGGTGGGTGATTCTAGAACCTACCGAGTTGACAACTAAAATTAACCACCACAATGATGCCCCCTTCAGCCTGGATACCGTTCATACACACAAAAAATATTCTTAGAGGAAAAAGAATGAAAAATTATACTGGGAAGGAAGTAAGAGTTGTTGAAGACAGAAATATCAGTGGGTAAGACAGAAATTGGTCAAAAGTTTCAGGGGATAAAACTTTAGAGAGATTTTATAATGGATAAGGAAAGGGTTTTACACACACACACACACACACACACACACACACAAAATCATTCTTCCAGAAACATCTGCTCCAAGATTCTTACTCTTTTATTCTATCTTTTAAAATAACATCATACCTACTGCTGACAAATTTAATTTTAAATAGAAACTAAGTATGGATTTCAAGTGAAAAGAAGTTGCGACATCTGGAAAAATGGTTTTTGTCCTTGAAATATTATGCTCTCTATTAGGCTAGTCAAAGACTGAGCAAATTTTGTTCTGAGAGGAAATGTCAGTAATAGTTTTAGTTCTGCTTTGCACAGAAGGGATTTTCTTCCATCCGTCTTAATTCATTAAAACTGATTGGAATTGCACCTGCTTTGTCTCTGTTGACCTTCATCCTTGACTGAGACTTTGTGAGCTTTTATCATAAATTTCTCCTGAGATTTTGGTGTCAGTTGTAATTTCCAGAAATTAATAAAGAGAGAGTAAGAAAGAGAGAGAGAGAGAGAGAGAGAGAGAGAGAGAGAGAGAGAGAGAATATTCCTTGAGAGAATCCAAAATGAACAGAAAGCTGGGATGCCCTCAGTTCTTGCTCCTTCAGGATGCTATTGTGCAGTGGAATGAGCATTGGATGAGAACTGGAATTTAAGTCAAAGGTCTAAGTATTTCCAGCAGATTCCATGCAATTTGCATAAACATTCAACTTTAGGATCCTCATTTGAAGAAAGAAGGTAAAAATGTTCACCAGATAAAATATAGATGAGTGATTGATAAACACATAAATGCTCAACATTACTAGTGATCAAAGAAGCAAGATTAAGTATTTATTGAAGTAGCAATTGCTTCTGCCAATACTGGGCTAAAGGAAACAGGTACTTTCACACATTACTGGAAATAAAATGTTAATACATACCAAAAATCTTAAACTGTTCATGAAGTTTAACTCAGAAAATCTCTTTTTAGGAATGTATTTGCAGAAAGTCATTTAAGGACTATATTCACGAAGATAGTTATAAAAACAGCAACATAGAAAAACATGTATCTTTTCAAATATTTAGGGAAAATGAATAAATAAAGTCCACCATAAGAGATAAGCTACAAAGGGACGTTAGAATACAGTCAACAGTCTGTGTATTTTTAAATGCACATGTGTGATGCAGAAATTAGTTCTGACCCAATATCTTAGTGGCCATATCAGCTTCAAAGTTGAAATGGGCTTACATTTCTGTGTAGATCCCAATTATGCAGACCCAACGAAATATCTGCCTAAAGCTGGTTTTATTTACAAAGATCCTGGAGTTGCCTGGGAAGCTGTTCCAAGCAAGACCTTTAGCTTTTTAGGAGCTCCCTCCTTAGAGTCACTTGACCCCTTTAGATACTCAAACATTCAATGGCCATCATTGAAATTCCTCTGCTCTGTGGGGAGGACATGGCATCCTCTGCGTACATCTGCCAGGCCAAGTACCAGGACACTTACTAACACCTTCTGTCTTAGTCACTGTTTCATTGCTGTGAAGAGACACCATGGCCATGGCAACTCTCACAAAACAAAGCATTTAATTGGGGCTTGTTTACAGGTGCAGAGGTTTAGTCCATTATTGTCATGGTGGGAAACATGGCAGCACTTAGGTAGACATGGTGCTGAAGAGGCACCTGAGAGTTCTACCTCCCGATCCACAGGCAACAGTGATGTGTGTTTCCCCTCTGTATGTTGTGAATACCATTGGCTAATAAAGAAACTGCCTTGGGCCTGCACAGGGAATAGAGGTAGGCGAGGGTGGGAAACTAAGCTGAATGCTGGGAGAAAGGAGGAGTGAGAGAGAAGTCATGTAGCCCTGCCAGACCCAGATGCCAGAATTTTACCCAGTAAGCCACAGCCACGTGGTGATGCACAGATGAATAGAAATGGGTTTATTTAAGATGTAAGAGTTAGCCAATAAGAAGCTAGAGCTAATGGGCCAAGCAGTAATTGGTTATTTTGGGTCTGAGCTGCTGAGAGGATGGAATGACCAAGTGGCCTTCCCACAACACAACAGGGAGAGAGACACACTGAAACCTGCTTGAGCATTTGAAACCCCAAAGCCCACCCACAGTGACACATGTACTCAAACTAGGCCATCCCTCCTAGTCCCTGTCAAGTACCATGACCAAGAATTCAAATACAGGACTCCATGAGGGGCCATTCCCATTCAAAGACCCACATGTTTCAGTGGGGCTAAGGGAGGTTCTATCCAGGATGCAACTGTTAGCTGTGGATGCTGTAGCAGTATGCAAATAGCCACAATGAGCATTCAGTCTAAGAGTCTCATTTGGTCCCTGACAGGGTCACACATCTTCATGACTCTCCATGCCTCAGGCCCTAGGGATAAAACAGACCCTAAGCCCAACATCTGTGTGTTCACATCCCAAGAAGAGAGATACCATCCTTTATGCCAAGGATGAGATAAAATTCATTGCAGTTTCCAAAATCTCATTTTCCACTCCTATGATTTGTCTGCCTCCTAAACTTGGGACCAGGGCTCAACCCACTTCTCACAGCTTATGTTAAATAATATTTGCATACACCATGTGTCCAGTCTATATAAAACCATACAAGCTCATCCCAGTACCGGAAGACACCAGACTGGGGCAGGAGTTGGCAAACTAAGCCCACTGGTCAAGTCTTTCCAGAAGACTTTAATTCATAAAGCTTTATTGGGGGCACATCACATTCATCATTTGCATATTTTATGTGGCTGCTTTATGCCGCAGCGGCCAAGTTGAATAGCTGCATCAAGGACCATATGGCCTGGAATGCCTAAAATATTTACAGTCTCCCCTTTGAAGAGAATGTTTGCCGAGCCCGGATCTGGCAGAGTTATAGCCCAAATAAAGGAGCTAGAAAGACGGCCTCTGGTCAGTGAGCAATAGCAGCTAAAGTGAGCTTGCCCTGTAGAATCACAGAACTGTTTAAAGAGAGTCCGCCAGAGAGCAGATTAAAAGAAGATGAAGTGGGAGCTCCAGCAGCTTGCCTTATAAATACACGGCTGGCTGCACAGGACCAGATATGGGTGTAAGGCAGCAGACAGGCTCCCTGCCTTCCACTGCAAAAGCTGTGCTCTAGCCTCTCCCACAGAGGATGAGGTGGGAGCTTTTGCAAGGCAGCTAACACAAAGCTGTCTGATGCCCGGGGTGATCGGGAGGGGAACACAGTGTCCTAGATTCGAGGATGCTGCTGAGAGATGTGATTCCCTTTTGTACCTGGATTCCACTGTGGCCTCAGGTCACAGAAGGCCACCGTATGTGTGTAAGCTCTCCCCTTGCAAAGACTAGACTGGACCTTAGGGCAAGGTGGCATCTTATCTAGTCAAGCTCTGGACACAGAGTGAGCATGTGCAAGATATGCCTTTCTGTTTATAGAAATCAAATTGATCTATCTTTTTTTTGTTTTTTGACACTGCACTCTGCCTTATTCCTGAGGCCTCCTTGGCATTCATTTGGAGAATCAGGTTTGCACATTTAGAAGACCTAGTGTGAAGGAGCAGCAAGGAGCCTGGATCCCTGAGTGCTGTACTAACTAACCACTGAGTTGATATCTGTAAGCTTTCCACAGATTCATGATCAATCTCTGATATTTTTTCTCTACTCTCAAGAATAAAGGCTTGTAAGCTGTGAGATAACTCAGCGGGCAGAGGTGCTTGTCGCACAGCCTGACACCCTGAAGTTAAACTCTAGAACCTGCAGACAACCAGAAAGTGAGAAATGACCCGACAGAGCTGTCCCCTGACCACCTCACAGGCACTGGGGCACATACGCCACCACCCACTCATCAAGCACACACACAATAATAAAAATTTTGAAACAAAAAAGTAATAATAAAGAACTCATTCAGATAACTAGACTTATAAGACATCTAAAACCTCCATTTCCTAGACAGAATATAGAGAAATGTTCTTGAGACTTGGCCCAGACACAAGGGTCTACTGTGGAATATGACCATAAAATCGCTCTTCTATCAGACTTTATTGTCCTACCAGGAATCCTTGTCCTGAATATACTCCTGAGAAGGGAGGATCGGGACCCCTCTGTTCATGCACACTGTCCTGGTGAGTGAGCTTTGGCCACTCACCAAAGTCAAGGAGTACCGTCCTGCATGTTTTCCTAATATTTGGAAAAAGAATGGCTAATGTAGGATTCCTTAGTCTCCCTTATACTTGCATGTTCTGAGTTCTGGAAACTTAAGAGCCAGAAATAGTGACTCCTCTGCTACTTTTGTGGCAGTGTCTTTTCCTTAATGCAATGAGTTCAGAATAATTCTCAAGTTTGAATTGTTAAGTAGAGGACCAAGGAGGAACGGTAAATGCCAAGGGGGAAGTCGGTTAAAATTGGTTACTGTTTCAACAAGATGTCCCAATGAAGCCAATTATTCTTGTTCTCCCTATCAGTAGAATATGCCATAAGATGTCTTGTCCTACTTGCTTAACGGGAACACAGGCCTACACATGCCCCACCTCCCATAGAAACATGTAATTAGCATGACAATAGCACCTAGAAACATTTTTGTAATATACATATTAAGAGAAAAATTAATATGTATTTATTAAGATAGGCATGTTAAGATTATATATATATAATATCATATGGGTAATATATACCTTTTATAAATTTTTATCAAGGCGAAAACTGGCAAAAAATAAAGTAGCAACATATAAAAGAAACACTATAAATGGCAAATAAAAATATACCCAAAACAGTGAATGAAGATAGATTCCCTACAGATATTAACAGAGACACTAGCAAACTGACAAAGGATGCAACCGGACGAGTTGGGAGTGTTTATGTTTTTCAGGTAAGCACTTACAAATATTTACAGAGCCCCCTGAATTTTGGATATTGAATACTGGAACTTGCCCAGAGATATTAGTCTGACTAAATGAAGACAACGAATGACCCTAGACAGGAAACTAAACTAAATTCTCCAAGCGTGAAAGTACAGTCAGCAGACACGAACACCAAAACAGCAAAAAACATATTTGTAGACAGATTCCTCTTAAGCAGGCAAACATTCCCTTTTCAATCATTGTTTTGAACCTAGACTCAAGCATACCCCCTTTCATAGATGTCCATCAACTGGCTTATACCACAATACTTCAATCCTCTTAAAATCTAAAACTTTACTGTTGCTATTTAATTTCACATATTTACACGTCTAAAAATTCTTTGGCCTTGACTTATAAAGGAGAGATTTCTGGTTATTGGTTTTAAGGTCTTTAGGCTTGGACAGGATACTTTGATTGGTCTGTAGAATGCAAATCATAGCCAGGTGGTGGTGGCACACATCATTAATCCCAGAACACAGGGAGGCAGAGGCAGGCAGAGCTCTGTGAATTCCAGAGCAGCCTGGTCCACAGAGTGAGTTCCAGGACAGCCAGAGCTACACAGAGAAGCCCTGTTTTGAAAAACCGAAAAAAATGCAAATTATAAAATAAGTAACCACACCAGCTGCTCAGGTAAACATATGCTTCCCGTAAGCCCCAACTGAAGCACACTAGCACTGTTACTAGGTGATCCCCAGCAGCATGCATGGTGGGTCGCAGCACCCTATAAATAAACATGTGTCAAACATACCCCAGATGAAACTCTCTGGGAAACAGTGTTGTTTAAAGGCTTGGTGCACAAGAAAATTGCGTTTATATTTTACTAACCAACTGCAAACAGGATACGACATAAAGGGGAGAGAAATTAAAAAACCTTGGTGCCATCATGAGAAGATTCCATTTAGAACACTGTCATCCTGTCTTGGCAGAAATACCTTGTTGGCTTCATTTTGAAGCAGATTGCTTTGAGGCCTCCCCCCAATCCGAAATTTAGGTGCCAAGCTCTGTAATCAGTATGTTACCGCCAATGTTTGTTAACTTACTAGAAAAATAGCATGCTCTAAGAAGCTATACCTGTATTATCAGAGAAGCTCCCACCCCGGAGCCCTTGCTGGAAATCCTTTGTGACACTTTATAAGAAAGCTCTGGTTCAGAAGTAAGGAGTGAGAAAGGTTGCCAGTCGGTGTCTTTCCCAATCCGCTCAGCATCTAAATAGCTTTCTTGCTTTCTGCTTAAACCACACTTCAGCAGTAGTCCTGCTAGTGTGCAGGTTGGACTGTATCCTAATCATTGTCAGGCTGTGTCTCTTCACTCATGAGCAATCTGAGGATGTCATTTCTGCCACCGATGCATCCAGAAGAGTAGAGGCTGAAGAGACATTATGCGATTAAATGAGTAATTCCATAAGCAATGTCTATGACAATAAAGCTATGTTCATGTACTTATGTCTAGCCGGTGTCTATAATAATGATGGAACAGGCCATCTCATTCAATGTGCAAAATGATGTGTTGGCGTTCATGTCATTTTTCAATGTACATGAAGCAAAGAAGAATAACAGGAAGGGGCTGGGATCAAGATACACTTTCAACATTAAACTCCTGTTGATCCACAGCATCCAACCTGCCCCATCTTCCACAATTCCACCAGCCCCTATCAGTCTACTCAAATCTTTACAAGTGAACTCACCCATTACAGGAGTTTTTGCTCTAATCTTGTCGTAAATGGCCCTCAACAGACACGCCCAGAGGAGTCCTCAAATCTTCTAGACTCACTCAATGAAATAAAATTGATAAGACAAACCATAGCATATGAGCTACATCAATAGAATATGTTGATCCTGACTAGGTACAGAATTGGGCCAGCCAACACTTTAGTGCAGGAACCACAGAGTGCACAGGCTGACTTGCCCTTTCATTTGTATCTGCTGAAGTAGTTCAACATGGTGTCTTTCAGAAGTAACTGTCATGTGACTGGCTCAGGCGCAACCTCCTGAAGACTTTAGTCCATGTTTATTTGCTACAGAGCATGCTTTAGGATCAAATGCAGCAGCAGAAAAAGTAAATACTCCCTAAAGTTTTCTTTATATTTATGTATTTTAATTAAAAAGAAAAGCAATATACGGATGAACTTGTTCCACCAAGCTCTTTATGTGCCACGAGGAAGGAGAGAGAGACAACACTTATGGGTTCAAAGACGTGGATAAGTCACCACATAAGTGGCTCACTAATAGATCAGGGCTGTAGGACGTGATCAGAGACGGCTCTTTTGTTTCCCAGCTGCTCTGACCCGAGTAATCACACAGAAACTATATTAATTCCAAACTGTTCTGATGATAACTCAGGTATATTTCTAGCTAGCTCTTAAATCTTGAATTAACCCATTTCTATTAATCTGTGTATCATCATGAGGGTGTGGCCTACCGGCAAGGTTCCAGCATGTCCTACTTCAGCAACTATGTGGTGTCTCTTACTCTGCCTACTCTCTCTATATATCGCTTCCAACCTGGATATATTCTGCCCTGCCATAGGCCAAAGCAGCTTTATTCATTGCTCAATAAAAGCAACCCACATAAAAGGACATCCCACATCACCCTGAGCAGGGGGAGAAGTGAGGTTTATAACCACAAAGATCACAAACATTTGTTGCTGAGGTATACTTTTCACCAATCTGGATTTAGTGATTAGGGCCTCCTTGAATGTCCCATCATTGTCAACTGATATATAACTTGATATATAATCAAGTTTTTCAGTCCAACCAAAGAGATTCATTTGTTCCTTCTGTTGTTTGAAACAGCCAGGATGTTTCTAAGGAACTAAAGCTGTATGGTGACAATTTCATGGATAGGGAGGAGACTGATCAGCAATTAGAAAGTTCTCAGCTCCCTGAGGGCTTGGGAACCCGAACTTTATTTCAAGCTTCAGGTAAAGTGGAGTCTGAAGATAAAATGGCAGTACTTAGGCCAAGATGCTTTTGGCTGCTCCCTTTAAATATAGTTTAAGAAATATATGTGTAATGAAGTTTGAATTATATCAAGAGGGTATACACTACTTAGAAAGTATAAAATTCAAAAATTTAATTAAAGAAACACTGAAGTAAAATATTTCCAATACTTTGAAACACTAAAGGAGGTCTCCCCTATTGGGGTCACTGGCACAGCTCTCCCTCCACCAGAGGACTGGAGCTGGCTCAGCCTAGCCCTCAGACTTCAATACTCATGATTTGCATGGGCCCCAGTGTTAACACAGGCAACAGTTATCAATACAGAATGCAGTTGCAACCAGACCATAGATCCAGACATGGCCCTTAGCAGGCACTTGAGCCCAATGTCACCATGGCCCTGGGTAGCCACATGGGCCACTCAGAATTTTATAGATTCTGCAGCAGTATGGTCCCTGAACTCTAACATGACCATTGGTGGCAGCCCATTCCCCAGGCATCCCCATGACCTTCGATGGTAACAGGCGTTATAGATATCAACACAGACTCTGGCTACGGTAGGGGTACCGACCTAGATATGTGATGTGGGAAGTCCTTCTGTGTATTTGTTGCTTTTATTGGTTAATGAACAAAGAAGCTGCTTTGGCCTGTGACAGGACAGAATAGAGCTAGGCAGAGGAAAACTAAACTGAATGCTGGGAGAAAGAAAGCAGAGTCAGGGAGAAGCCATGGAGCCACCAGAGGAGAAAGATGTGAGCTGCTAGTAGGAACCTTGCCGGTAGGCCACAAGCCTCATGATAAAACATAAAACAATAGAAATGGGTTAATTTAAGATGTAAGGACTAGGCAATAAGAAGCTAGAGCTAATAGGCCAAGCAGTGATTTAAATAATATAGTTTCTGTGTGATTATTTCAGGAGTCTAGGTGGCTGGGAAATGAACAAGCAGTCTCCACAAACAGATCTGGGCCTCAGTTTCAGCTAAGGCCTGAATGAACCATCCACTCAGATATTTATGGGCCTGGTGGCAGTATGGCCCTTTGACACCAACATGGCCACAAGTGGCAGCCAAGACTTTGAGCATTTGTGTGACCTTTGGTGACAACACAGGTTATGGACACCAATACTGACCCTGGCTGCAGTAGAACCACTGTTCCAGATGTAGTCCTTGGTAGCAGCTCAGGCCCAAATGTCACCATGGCCCCAGGTGGCAGAGCAGGTCACTCCAATCAGCATGGTCCCAGCGTCAGCATGATCCTTGGACTCCAACATAGCCCCAGGTGGTATCCCAGATCCCAGGTATCTGCATTGGCATTTGATGGTAATAGGATCCACAGACATCAGCACAGACCCTGGCTGGCCACTGGTCTACAGACATCTACTCAGACCCTGGCTGGCCACTGGTCTACAGACATCTACACAGACCCTGGCTGGCCACTGATCCACAGAATCAACTCAGACCCTGGCTGGCCACTGATCCACAGACATCAACACAGACCCTGGCTGGCCACTGATCCACAGAATCAACTCAGACCCTGGCTTGCCACTGTATCTACAGACATTTACACAGCCCCTGGCTGGCCACTGATTCAGAGATATCTACCTGGGTGTGGCAGGCCAGCTGATTCAGACATGACCATCAGCAGCAGCGGAGGCTTGGAAGTCACCTTGACCCTCAGTGACCATCAGGTCACCCATGTCAGCCCATTCCTCACAACCTTTGCTTCTTCAGAGCCACCTCTTTGCACAGCATGAGTGCCGTTCTGTGCTCTCTCTCCCCTCCCTCTCATTTCCCCATATATTCATTCACCATAATGATAATTGTTCAGATCCACAAGGCACCTGTATGACCTGTGGTTGTCCTCAACCTGCCCAGGCCAATCAACACAAGGTAGGCCCATGGGTGTCTTCCACCTGCTCTGGCCTAGTATCAACTAAGTTTTGTTTTTTTTTTTGTTGTTTTTTTTTTTTTTCAGCATCTTTTGCTGAAGCTTGCAAGGTCAAAGGACTAACTGCACACACACAGCCGAGCCAGTATACTTTCTTCCTCTCCTCTTCTGCCATGCTGATCTGCTAGATTTAATTTATCTTATTGTCACAGGTTCAATGCTCCCTCTCCCCGAGGACTTCCAGCTGTTTTGTTCCTGTTAGAAACACAGCTCAAGGCTCACTCATTGCTTAATCAGTCTTCTCTCTTAGGTCAGACTCCATGGACAGGCCATTGAATATTTTATTTTCAGTCTTTTTCTTTATTTTTATTTTTATGTGTCTGAATATTTTGTCAGGAGGACTATCTTACCATGTGCACGCAGTGCCCACAGAGGCCAGAAGAGGGTGTCAGAGCCCCCTGGAACTGTAATTACAGACAATTGTAAGCCACCATGTGATTGCTAGGACTGGAAGCCAGGCTCTCTGGTAGAACACACAGTGCTCTTAACTGCTGAGCCAGCTTTCCAGCCTGACAGGTCATCTTTTTTATCATCCCATTATGCATAGGCTCTCTCATGGAGCAGCAATTAGCCCAAATAAAGTTGATGATGAAGGCCGCTTTCCCTCTTCAGTTGTAAACCTTCTGTGTTCTAAGTATCGCATTTAAATTCTGGTTTACAAGGAAGGGACATGTGACACTCTAGTGGCTCCTGGTTTTATTTTTATCGTATGTGAATTCCACCCACAGCTTCTCCAAATCCATCTCATCTACACGAGTTATTATGGAACCAAAAGGGAAAGGACGGGGTTTCTGAACAGCCTTTAGGGACATAACCTGAGAACCAACAAAATGGCAGGCCTATGGCTAATTCTAAACCGATTAGCTGCTCCCACTAGGAGCCACACGGTACTTGAATAGATCTAACTTTCTCCAACTCTTCCCTTGAGAAGCCCACTGCTATGTCCTTGGGCATATCTTCACTTTCTTCTGAGTACCACTCTTTCTCTTAACCCCAATGCCTAAGCTTTTATTAAAGTCTTTAATAAAATCTCTAACTCTAATTCAGAAACTGATTAGTCCTGAAATTCTTTGTCAGTGTAGAAGCCAGAAACCTTGGTTTGACCTCCAAAGGCTTAGGGACATTCTCAGACTTTTGAGTGTGGCACTGTGGAGTTGTTTGTCTTCTCCATGATGACAAAGAAAAAGAATGACGACAAAAGTTGTGGCTAGAGGGCATCTTTGATTCACTTAAATAGGCTTCTGGGGTCTCTGTCTGGACCTGGCGTTTCCAGATTCTCAGCGTCTAATTCCAGGAACTGAAGAAGTCCACATAAATCGCAAAGCAGCAAGGCTGTTTATTCTTCAGAAGTAAAAGGGAGCACAGGTGAGACAACACCCCAAAAGAGCTGTAGGCTCTTAGCAAGGTTTACTCAAGAGCACCTGTCCCTGTTTAGGACTGTTGGGGGATCCTAGAAGAGGGGGATTGGGCTCCTAAGTAGTGAGTTATCAGAGTCTTGCTGTTTTGATTCACTATGCATGTAGTGTGCTGTGATGCATCTGCTTTTAATTATATGCAGGTCCAATTAAGCATAGGCATAACCTGGGTAAACAGTGAGTTTTTCCTGAAGGCCACGAAGAAGATACAATGTCATTATTGTTCATTCAGTTTAGGCTAGAGTCACCCATTTCCCCCAGTTGCTAGATAAGTCTTGGTATGTGCTTGGCCACAAAAAGGGAGTTACTACGGGTTGCTAGGGAGCTGTGGTCAGTGTGCTTGGAGAGGGGTTCGTGAAGCTCATGTGGTTCGGTTGGTACTCAGGTTGCTGAGTGCCTTGTTGGGAAAGGTGTTTGAGTGTGTGTGTGTGTGTGTGTGTGTGTGTGTGTGTGTGTGTGTAGTTCAAGCCCAGCAGTGCCATAATGCCACACAGCTTACTAGGCTATCCCTATATGTTCCTACTTAAACTTCCTTCTGATACCGTTTCCCCTTAACTCATTAGGGAAACAGGAAGAAGTTCCATCTTGGAGCTGGTCTTACTGTCCCAGAACTGGCCAAGAAAATTGAGAACTTTGAAAATAAAACTTTTTTAAGGGTTGGAGAGATAGCTCAATGGCTAAGAGCATTTGCTGTCCTTGCAAAGAACTTAGATTCAGTTTCTGGTGTCTACATTGTGGTTCACAAGTATCTGTACTCCAGTTCCAGGGCATCTGACCCCCTCTTCTGGCCTCTGTGGCACATAATGCACAGATATACATGTAGACAAAAAAAAATTCATGCACATAGGCTAAAATTTAAAATTTTTTTTTAAAAAAGTTATGAGGGAAAACACATAGGCTCATAACATGGTCAAACATTATTGCCATGTAAGGTTGCTATCTGTTGACATTGGTTGCATCAGTCTGTAGCTAACTCAACATTCAAGAACAATGTGAAACTCAACAAACTACTCCATTAGACATTCCCAAATATCAGATACCCATCACTTTTTGAATATTTATAAATTACTGGAGATTTATTGTAAATTTTATTTAAATTTTAATTAAGCAGTATTCGCCAAATAGTTGGATTGAAATTCTTCCCATTTATCATCAACTTTATTTGGACTAATTAAATGAGAAATTTAATGCATAATGAGATGGTGGTAGTTCTAATTACTTAAAAGATGACATATCAGGCTGTAGAGAGGGCTCAGCAGTTAAGAGTACTGGCTGTTCTTCAGAGCACCCAGCTTCTATTCCCAGCACCCACATGGTGGCTCACAAATTTCTCCTTAGTGAGGTAGTACACTTATCAGCCCCATGGCCCACCCATGCAGCAAAATATCCTACAGAACCTCAGTGCTCAGCGTGCTTGCTTCCCAAGTTCTGATTATATTCTGATTGTGTGTGTGTGCGCGCGTGTATATACATACACGCGCGCGCACACACACACACACACACACACACACACATATATATATATATAATATTCCAAATTCCTAAACATGTTTGTCCTTGTTTGTCTGAGGCCATCATCCTCTACTTCTACAGCTGTGTATTGAACTAAATTCCATACCTAACTTTAAAAGTTGACATTTCCACCCTCGCCATTTCCCTGTGTCAGGAACTACCAAGATTTACAGCTTATCTGCCCTGCTCTTTTTCTTTCAAAAAGATTCTTGAGCTTCTTTCTGCACTCATTTCTAAGATTTAAAAAAATATGTATTTATGTGTATGGGCCTATGTGTGTGAGAGAGAGTGTCCATGCTTGTGTGTGTCTGTGTGTATGTGTGTGTCTGTCTGAGTGTGTGGATGCTTGTGTGTGAGAGTGTGTGCATGCTTATGTGAGTGTATGTGAGTGTGAAGCACGTATGTGGTGTGCCCATGGAAGCCAGAAGAGACATCAAACTCCTTGGAGCTAAAGCTACAGGGTGTGGGTGCTTTGAGCTAAACTCAGGTCCCCTGGAAGAACAGACAGCACTCTTAAAGCCTGAAAGACTTCTACCCCTCCCTGCGTCCATTTGTAAACTCTCAGAATCCACAAAAGAGGGAACTCCGATTCCTAAGTAAGAGAAACGGTTTAGCCCCTTACCCACAGTCACTTCCCTAATGTGTTCTTATGATTCCCTCATAAGCTCTTACTCCCTTTAAAAAATGTCCCTAACAAACAGAGAGAAGATCATTAACACAGAAGGACATGTTTGTTAGTGATCTTGTTAAAGAATGAAGCACTGAGAGGACATGGAGTCACAAGTTCTAACAGGACAACTCTTCTGGTTACAGAAGTGTCATCGTTAAATGCAACCCAAGTCTTGGAAATAAACGACAACAGGTTCTCTAGAGGCTCAGCTCCAGCAGGGAATTAAAGGCGCCCTAATTCATCAAGGCAAATGCGATCTGAGAAGGCTGTTCCCTGGCTGCGCGGTGAAGCTTGGCAGCATACCCTTCCTGTAGTATCATGTTGCAAGCAAATTATGTAAATGTAAAACTGTCAAATACCTTAAAATGGAAAACATTTAATGATGATAATTTCCCAATACCAGTTTATAAAGGCTGAGAAAAATTACCTTTTCTTTTATGAAACTGTGAAAGCAAACTCAGAAGACTGAGGAAGACGTATAGGGATGCTTCCATTGATCCTTTCACTACAGGAGAGCCTAAACTATGCTTTGAATTCAGCTCTGCAATCTAAAACACATTTGGGATTTTCCTTCCTTTCTCTCTCTCTCTCTCTCTCTCTCTCTCTCTCTCTCTCTCTCCTTTTTTTTTTTTTAAAGAAAACTCGTTGGATCAGCTTACAGGATGTGATCTGGGTAGTCAAACAATGGCTCTCTCATGCTGGAGAGGCCAGAAATTCAGATTCTTGAATCCCGAAGGCTTGATGTCTGAGAAGTGTCGATCTGGTGCTGAAGGCACTGTTGGTGAGAAGTTTTAACATCTGGAGAAGGAGGTGAAGAATGGAAGGCTGGTAATCGAGGCTATTTTCTTGCCTTGGCCTTACGAAAAGGAAGAGTTGACTCTCTCTCTTCTTTGGACAAAAAGTAGCGTTGTTTCTAAGGGCAACCTGCTGGAGGAAGTTAGGCTCCTACTTCAAGTAAGCCTGGGAGGCTGTGGTCTCTTCTAGACACAGCCTGGGGCTAGGTTCCTTCATTTCTTACCTGCAAGGTCTAGCTTCTGCTTTCTCTGTGGTTTCGAAAGACTCATTATATTTAAAGTGAGGTGGGGCTTACAATTGAGAATAAGTAGGCCTAGAGTTTTTTCAGGCCTAGGGAGATGTAACAGGTCACACAGTGTTTATAGAGCTCCTTTGGCTCTTACTATCCTAATAGGGTAGCCCAACCTGACTTCTGCTTGGAGAAGGGTTATCAGAGCCCCTACAACAGTGCATCCTCTTGATAAAAGTGCTAAAATCATGGTCAATAAAATCCCATTTCAAATTTACCTAATCTTCAGCAATACGTAGAAAGCTTCTAATGGAATCCATTGAGATTTTGAAGCATTTCTCAGTAAGTGTTGATTTTTTTAAAAAAGGAATTTAATTGTGTTAAATAACTGGATAAACAATGTTATTTTTATTTGTCAATATCTTTATTCAGTGGTTTGGGATATTCTTAAGATATTTGAAATAAACAGTTATATTGGATTGCAAAAATCTTATCTCCTCTTCAGACTATGTTCCTTTCGACAAATACTTTAAACTCAAGTTATAGACAAAGTATAATGCTTCATGATTTAGTAGATTTCAAGAAATGAATAAGTAAAATCTTTGCTCTTAACAATTACACCCTAATAAAATAGATTACACAAGTCACTGAGTAGTTCAAATTCAACGCAGATGGAAATTAGTGCTATTTAAAATTTTTCATTGCTGTAATATTACTGAAAAAAATCAAATCCTGCAGAATCTAATTCTATTCACAATTATGTTTATCAAGTATTTAAAGGTTTCAAGTAACATAAACCTTTTCAGTTTCTTTCAACAATGGGGTTAAACGTTAGCAAATGCAAACATACCGCATGGAACCAAAGGTCAGCCATCAGAAGCAAAGGGATCCAGAAGCCAAATAATTAAAACAGAAAACGACTTTCTGTCTCTCCAGAGGGACAAGGCCTCTTATTTCTGCTTGGTGTTCCTTAATTGTTCTCTGTTCCTGCAATGTGCTTTCTTTGGTATGCACAAGGCTCAGCAGCTGTGATCAATACCTGAGAGAGACTGAGACCGCGTATATGAGGTCATGGATTACGAAGGTGTACGTCATGGTCACATGACCCCACTTTTATGGATCTATGGTGAGGCAAACCAGCTGGGTGGAGAGGGTGTGAGGAAGCAAGCTGCTTACCTCATGGGTGCTGGGGGTGAAGAAGAAGACAATATGAATCAGTAGTTTAGAGACAAGATATAGTTCCAAGGGGAAGTATGGAAACCCATCTATCAACTAGTATTCACTTCCCAAAGTCCCTCCATCTCCCGATGGATCACCAATAATAAAATGAACAATAAAAAGTCAGAAACTCTATGGTACAGTCACTTATCAAAAGCTCCGTTACTAAGCACAGTTGTACTGGATACCAACCCTTAAACACAGGAGCCTATGAGGGGACATGTCATATTGAAACTATAAGGGTCACCTAGAACTTAATACAACTGAGTTACACCTCAAACACAAATCCTTTAAATCTCTAAAAGTGAGCTTCCTTGTTGCAAGTATCTACCCAGCACACACCATAACTAAAGGTTAAGAACAAAGACACAATGAGGCCCACAATTATGGAGTAGTACAGAATTCCAAGAAAAGAAAAGGCCCAAATTGGGGCTGGAGAGACAGGCTGATGGTTAAGAGCACTTACTGCTCTCTCAGAGAACCAGAGTTCTCTTCCCAGTACCCACATCAAATAGCTCATAACTGCCTGTAACTCTAGATGGAGTGGATATGGCCCCCTCTTCTGGGTTCTGTGGGTACATATACTCATGGGCACATTCCCACACAGAGACACACACAGATACATATTAAATGTAAATTAAAACTTAAAAGAATTAAAAGTTCCAAATTCCTTCATGTGAATTTTTTATATATAATCAGTCATTGAGTTTCAAATAACAATAACTTTTGTCTAAAAGTCTGAACAATCAGAAGGCAAGGGTGGTTATCTCACAAATAAAAGGCCTTAGAATTTCTTAATTTAGTTTCTCAGTGTTATTACAGGAAGCAAAATTCTTCTCATCTTCCTGTCCTGCCAGTCAGCCTTCGGAGTATTCAAAGCAGCACCTTTCAGTCTCACAAATGTCAGAACAGAGCCAGGTGCTGATCCAGACCCACACAAGTGACTTGCAATGTCTCTTCCTCACATGGTTTTTGTCCCCTAGCTTTTTACTCTCAGTAAGTTTTTCAAAATCACAGTCCGAAATGGGAAATTGTGAGTCCTGGACAAGGCCCCGGGGGACAGCAGTGGGATGTTTATGTTAAGTTGGTAACACTAACAATTTACCCTGGAATCATTCTGACCAAGACTGCGCACCAGACAGAATCAGACTATGCCAACATGAAAGAAGGGCAAGGTAAGTTATTTGGAACTCTGTTACAATGCTTTAGGTTCCAGCTTTATTATTATTTATGAATAATTAATAATAGAGTGTAAATAAACATCAAGGTCACTAAGACCCATGAACTCCAGGTTTAATTATGAAAATCACTGTCTCTGCCACCATTTTTAAACATTCTGTCGTGTAGCAGCTAGAAACACCCTTTGGGAATTTCTTGCTCAGGTGGTACCAGGAGGTCCAAAGCCCCAGTTAGGGATTAAAGAAATGAAGAAAAATTATTATTTTATTCCAAATGGAGGTTAGGCAGCTTGTGCAAAAGTCCTTTGGATAAAATTGGGGGTGTGTTTTCACCAGCCCAGTCAGTTTTATTGCCCGTCTCACAGATGTCTTAGAGAATCGTGCTGTCCTCAGAGCTTGTGAGAAGTCACCAATGGCTGACTGAAGATCATGCCATTTTTTAAAGGCAGCCATGGGATCAAAGGGTAAATATTTGAACAGTCTGCCCATGGTGTCTATTTCTGGTAGATTATTCTGGAAAACGATACCATTCTGTGGAAATTTATCTCCATGCTGTACAGCCATTCTGGTGTGTGTCTCAATGATTTGGTCAGATGCATCCTAGTCTCTATCTGTTGTTTAAAAATGCCTTTTATGTTTATTATGCCCCATTATGAAGCAATTGAAAGCAAAGTTTTGAAACCCACAGCATCAGATTTGAGACTAGGATTACAAAGTACTTCTCACAGAGGACCAAGTTTGCTTTCTTCGCTCATGGTTTTGGGAAATATTTTTGCCCAAACCATAGTATTATGGCAGCTACTGTCTAAGTCCATAAATATCTTTATTAACAGAACAGCATATTCCCTCTGTAAAATGCTATTCAGTAATGAACACAAGGATGAAAGTCTATGGTTAAAATTGATCAGATTATGTATGCCCAGTGCTTCTGGGAGGGGCCTCATTCTCAACTGTGCACGGTACACATCAATTACTTTCCCCTAATATTAGATTGAAAGAGAGGACAAAGAATGGCTTCTTGGTGGAGAGACTTGACAAACCCTACCTCAAGATTAACATCAATCATGAACAATCTTGTTGAGGGTCCAGGCATGGTGAACACCTGTAATCCTAGTACCCTGAAGACTACAAGAACACTGGCATGAAAAAGAAGTTTGTGATGAATTTGGTCGATAGAATGAGACTCTCTCAAAAGAAGAAAACCAAATAGTAATAAAAGCCATATAGTTAGTATGTATTCTTTATATGAGGTGGAAGGAATAGCTGTTCTTATCTTTATTTTTTAAATATCAGAAAATCCAGACAGAATGATGTTACTCAAAACTCCTAGGGTCTTCAAAAGCAAGGGAAATCTGAAAACTGTCACAATCAAGAGGAATGGAAAGTGGCACAATGTAACATGGTATGCTTATGGGGGGAGAAAAATGACATTATGTAAAATCCTAAGAATCTCTGAATAGTGCTTAGGCTATGTGATGTGAGATGTCCTTCTGTACATATTGCTTTTATTGGTTGATGAATAAAGCTTTTTGGACCAATGACTTAGCAGAGTAAATTCAGGTGTGAAATCAGAACAGAGAGAGAGAGAGAGAGAGAGAGAGAGAGAGAGAGAGAGAGAGAGAGAG
>JAQHUG010000193.1:3696521-3711596 GCA_028555095.1 Dicrostonyx torquatus | reverse complement strand
CAGAGGTAGAGGCCACTTTTGTTTGACACTGTTCTTGAGACTTCTTGTAAATATCATGATAATAATTAGTGTAGCTAACCTAATAATTACCTCAATGCTTGAAGGATAAGCAGAGTGGCAGCGAACAAAACGGATTCTCTGGATCCTGTCAGAATCTTATTAAAATGGTGTCAGGTGAAGTGTGACAGGATCCTGTAACTAAAAGCCATTTGCTGATGTTGCTGTCAAATGCAAATTAAAAGTTCAACAATCCGACCGATGTGATGCCTAAGACTTTCGTGTTGGTTTCACATAGTGACTTGATGTTACATCATGCTCCCTCTGTCTCCAAAGCATGGGACTCACAAGTCCTCATGGTCTTGGTCCTGTCTGTTCTTCTACAATTCCATCACATTCTTCTGTAAATTAACAAGGTCACGCTTTGTAAATTTTCTTTGTCAAAATATTATTTTGAACCTTCCCCTTTTCATCTTTTATTCCTAAAAGATAGATCCTTTTCTGTGTCTCTGAATGAAATGATTACTCCTTTCATGAGCTAAAATAGACCCAGATGCTAGAACCTTGAGCTTGACATTGGTGCTACATGTACAACAATTCTCAATTTGCTCTTCACCCTGTGAAGAGAGAGGGCATGGACTCAAACATAAATATGCTAGTTGTCCAAAAGTTGTGGCTGGAGGGCAAGGAAGGAAACGGTGATCAAGCAGAATAAAGGAGAGAAGATGATGGGTATAGCTATGCTCCTGTGATGTATGTGTGCATGTGTGTGTGTGTGTGTGTGTGAGCAAGTGCATAGGTGCATGTGCATGTGTGTATGTGTGTGCATGAGTGCATACATGTGTGCATATATGTATGAGGGTGCATGTGTCTATGTGTGTGAGGGTGTGCATGTGCATGTAGTGCACATGTGTGCATGTGTGTATCTATGTGTGTGGTGGAGAAGGCAAAACAGGATGCACAAGATTCCTAGGAACTTGAGGACTATGACTAACTCAGATTTGGTTTCCAAAGAGATCAGAAATTTTTTCTTACATTTGTTTATTCTTATACTTTTAGGCTACATGTATTTATTTATGCATGTGTGTCATGACATGCATGGGGAGGTCAGAAGACAACTCCCGGGGGAATCAGTTCTTCCCCACCCACCTTGTTGATCCAGGGATTGAATTCAGATCATAAGGCTTGCTAGCAGGCGCCCTTACCTGCTAAGCCATCACACTGGCTTCTTATGCTGTTTGTAATACTAGCTTTGCTGACACACAAGTCACGTGAATAATCTATATGCAAATCACCTATACAGCATTTATGTTTTAACACATTTGCAGGTATGCACACTCATCTGGACTTTAGAACATTTTTATCACCCTAGCTTCTCATCCGCTGGCTGTCACCACATCTTCCTGTATCATACAGCCCGCAGAAAGCGCCCGATCTAGTCTCTGTCTCTATATATTAACCTATTAAGAACATTTCACATAAACAAAATCACTTGGCTTTGTGTGATTAGCTGAGGTGTCAACTTCATAAGATGCTGTCATAGTAGGGATTTTTATTTCCGTAATAAAGCACCATGACCAAAAGCAACTTGGGAAGGGAAGGTGTTTGTTTGAGTTTATGGTTCCACATCACGGTTCATCACTGAAAGGAGTCAGGGCAGAAATTTAAGCAGGGCAGGAACATGGAGGCAGGAACAGAGGCCACAGAGGAATGGTGCTTGGTGTCTTATTCCTCATGGCTTCTTCAATCAGCTTCATATATATATATATATATATATCACCCAGTCTGGTGTGATACTACCCACAGTGCTGGGATGGCCACACAGCCGGTAAAACAGTATTTCTGGTTGTGTCTGTGGAGCATTTTCAGGTGATGCTAATGTCTTCCTCAGTAAAATCAGGAAGCTCTGCCCTCATATAGTCTAGGTAGGAACCATCTACGCTGATGCGATCTACATAAAACAAAAGGCAAGCAAGCAAGGGAATTCTATTTCTACTGGAGCAGGGGCCATATCTTTGTCTGACCGCAAGTATCAAAACTTCAAGTTAGATTGTTTTACGATTGGGACTCACATGAGTGACCCCTACCCTAAGGCTCTTCGGCGGTCAACACTTCAACTGACATTCAAACTCTCAGTTCCCTTGAGTTGAATCTGTAATTCTTTTTCTTTTTCCTCCTCCTATTCCTCCTCCTCTTTTTGTTCCCGTTCCTCTGTCTCTCCCTCTTCCGCGTTTTATATCTCTCAGTGTTGCCCATCACTTTTGATTGCTACCTAAACCCCTTTCTTCTCAAATTTGATAGCATTATACTCTAACATGCTAAATGCAGCCTTGTCATGAAAAACTATGATTTGAAAATTAGTCAAAAGTCAGTAAAATTCAAGTTGCCCAGTATCTTCAAGTTTAAAGAAAACACGTCACTATGAGGCCTTTCTGTGCACTTTATATCTCACTTTGAAAACAAATCTAAATGGCAATAAAATCACTACGCTGCAACATGATTCACAGAATCAGCTGACAGCTTACTAAGTGGCTCATACAGAGACAAGATTTAAATACATGAATTATATTTCATTTTTAAACATTCTTGATTTGTCATGTCATTAAAAATTATCATTTTGTATGTTTTCTTCTCAAGATCAAAGTGTGTAAGCTCCCTCAGGACATGCATATAATCTTGTCATTCACACTGCAAAAACAACTTTACTCCCGAAGAGAAGGCCATTGTTGGATTTACTGACAGAAGTCAGCACAAGGTTCCCATTAGTTCATCACATAATTCAAGACTAAGAGACATGGCCCTCATATTGGAAATGACTCTTGATTTCGTTATGAGATTGACATAATGAATTTTAATTCTAAGTACTGAAAGTCTCCAAAGTCTAAAGCTAAATGCAATTTAAAAAAATAATGAAATGTTAAACTGCATTTGCAGAATTGCTTTTGGATACTAGACTAGACATGAAATGAATTAATGGAAAATGCTGAAGTGATAAGTTTAATATTGTGGTCTCAAGAGATGTTATGATACCAACAAAACTAATCAATTTAGATTATTCAGGCTGCTTATTACTTTCACTTCAGGGGAATTCCTGAATCATTAAATGTAGCAATTTCTATAGCTACTATGGGTGTCTGATTGCAATGCTCACCTAATGAAACGGCAAACAGATTCTCAAACTAAAAGCCTCCAAAGGGTAGAAGGTTAAAATACTTACCTTCTCAAACATCAAATATTAATCAGGATTATTAGCTATTTTAAGATAGGCTGAATGAAGTTTCATCCTGTAACTAATTACAAGTACTGAACTTAAGAAATTGTTGGATTTTACTTTAAAATGCATGCAAATAAATTTCTATATTTTCAATTGAAGTTTTATATGGACTCACGACTTGATAGAAGCATTTATTGAAGTTAAGCATATATCTTTGTAATTAAAGGGAAAGCTGACCAAGCCTGAGTGGACTTTCTATCCCCGTGCTCTGCCTTTTCCCAGGGCACATATTGTTAGGAGGCTGAGCATTGGGTCCTCCCTACAGGACGTCTGTAGCAGCAGGACAAGATCTGTAGGGCTGCACATTCAACATTTGTTGAAGCCGTCGACAGATACTGACTCTAGTCCCACTTACACCCTTTAAAGTCATGTGGTTTGTTATGCGCAGGTTAATTTCTGGGCTTTGACGAGTTGACATGTGACTTTTCAAACCAGCTAGGCAGTGAAGACACAATGCACATGAATACAAACTCCAGGAAAGTCGCAAAGACTGAACCCACTTAACTACTTTGGAATCAGCTTTTTAAAAGTTAAGAATATTTATTAAGCCATGTAGGAGTAAGTTATTTAACCTTGCAAAGGCCATTACTATTTGACCATACTGATCAACTCTGCTTTTTTTGCTTATTTTCCAAACTCTTCAACATGAATGCATACATATGTATGTGCACACACATACATACACACTCAGAACGACAGACAGACAAATAGCTTCGTATGTCAACACTTAAAATCATTCTGAAAATAAAAAAGACATGTATAATACACTATTTTGTCCTGCATTAAAGAGTTAGGCTAAAAAAGAGGAGCTTTGCTTTCATAAAATAGAAGATATTTTTATGTATATGAGTGTTTTACTTATATGTATCTTGTGCACTGCACACATGGAGGTCAGAAGAAGTCATTGGATCCCCTGGAAAGGAGTTGTGTACAGGTTTGACAAGCCGCATAATTTGTTGGGACCCAAACCTTGGTCCTCTGCAAAAGCAGCAGTGATCTTCACTTCTGAACCATCTTTCCAATCCCTTAAAAGAGTAATTCTTTTTTGTTTGTTTGTTTGTTTGTTTTTTCAAGACAAGGTTTCTCAGTGTAGCTTTGGTGCCTGTCCTACAACTCACTCTTTAGACATGGCTGGCCTCAAACTCACAGATATCTTCAGAGATCTGCCTGCCTCTGCCTCCCCAGTGCTGGGATTAAAGGTTTGTACAACCACCACCCAGCTACAGTAGTTCTTAAGTGAATATAAGGAAAATGCATTATAAATTACGCAATTTAATGGACTGCACATGAATACATGAGAACCATCCATCCGCCGGTCATCATCAGTCCTCTAGGCATCTAGCCTCAACTCCACGAGCAGACCTTGAAGTTGTGACTGGCTGTTTTGAGAACCCAGATTTTCTGAGTTGCTCTGTGGTTCAGTCACTTCTGGTTGATATTGTTACATGGATCCATACATTTTGCTAAACATTAAATTTTGTCACTCTTGCTAAACACATAACAGAATCTATGAACATTGTTCATGAAGAAGAAATTGACATTATTACATACTAATCAGAAGCTTGATCATTTTCATTAAACCAGCCTTGTTTTCTAACTTCCTATAATCTAAAAACACAAGCAAAGTACACATGAAGGCCAACAAACCCTTATTTTTTCCAAATATTTATGAAATTGTATATTTATGCAGGTTTGACTTTCATTTCTCACTCCTTCAGGACATGGTGTCATTTACTTCTTATACCTAGTAACAAATATAATACTTCATAGACTAAATTGGGTCTTGCATCTTATGCTAAACATATAACAGATTCCTCCAAGATTGAATCATACCCAGTAGGGAAGCTTCTTAAGCAGAAAGGTAAACAGTTCAAAGTAGCTTCAGAAAGTCCCTGAAAGGGAACAAGCAAAGCTACTGAGAAACTCTCTCAGAGAAGTCAAGCTACGAAGAAACCAGTCTGAACCTGGACCAGTGGCCTGGAAGAACCTGAAACCCGCTGAGCTGCCTGGAAGTCAGAGTCACCAGGAAAGGACACTCTAAACTGCTGAGCCGTCATGTCATCAACTATGCAGTGTGCTCCCTTTCCCAGCTTTTGTGAGCTGTCACTTATGCTGGGGTGGGATTTTGGTGATGAAGTGGGGGCTACCCTCTTTAACCACTAGTTAAGAAAATGCCCTACAGCCAGACATTTTCTCAGTTAAGGTTCCTTCCTTTCCGATGACTCTGGCTTGCATGAAGCTGACTAAAAACTAACCAGCACAATTGATCCGTATCACTGTTAATCCATAATCTTTCCTTCCTTGTCTAACCCCAAATTCATCCATGAATATCAACATTATGATATAAACATTCCTAATTTTAAAAGTACCACAATCTTTAAAAGTTTAAAAACCGAAAAATTCAGTCTCATTAAAATTTCAGCCTCTTAAAATCCAAAGTCTTTGTAAAGTTGCAAAATCACTGTAAAAGTTCAAAGTCCCTCAACTGTGCGTTTCTGTTAAACACACAGTAAGTTAAATACTTTCTTTCTTCAAGTGGGAAGAACCAGGATACAGTCACAATCAAATCAAAGCGAAACCGAACTGTGTATTAATAATACCTGGAATTCACTCACAATCTCCCGGGTTCCTCCAAAGGGCTTGGGTCACTTCTCCAGCTCCAACCTCAGCAACACATGCAGATTGCCTCCTAGGCTCAGATCAGCTTCACTCCATAGCTGCTGCTCTTCATGGTGCTATCCCATGGTATTAGCATCTCCAAAATACTGAGGTCTTTGCTGCAAATGGGCTGCACTTTCGCCAATAGCATCTCCTGGGCTCTCTTTATGATACAAAACCTCAGCTTTCTCTGTGACCTCTTTAGTCCTGAGGTTTCCATTGCTACTCTGGCTACACCTTTACCAATGGTCTCTGCTGGCCTCACAGTATTAAGCTTCGGTTGCTCTCCATAGTTCCTGCATGCCTTCAAAAACAGTATTGCCTGAGGTTCTAGCCCAAGGTACGACCTTGGCCACCTCTGAACACAGTTTGCATGTGGTGACACTGAAGAATTTATGTCAGTGATGCTGGTCCCTTTTTAATCACCACTGACTTCTCAACTTCAGATAACCAGAATCAATTGTCCCAGTAAAGCGAAGGTTTTACTCCAGTTGTTTCGGTTTCTTGAGAATCACAACTGGTTCTTCAACCCCAGCTCACAAGAACCACAGGTAATTAATTTAAAATAGCAAACCATCCTGATAGAGTCTTTAAAGGACTCTCAAAAGTCCCTTTGAAATTTTCCAACCCAGGTCTCTACTGTCTGCATTACTCTCAACATTCATATCTTCCAAGTCCCAGGAGCCATTCTCAATGGTGGACAGGTCTCAGTAGAGGATGTGAGGAGTTGGCAGGGAAGGAGCGAGTCAGGTTGCAAGATTCTCCAACTATCATGGCCTGGCTCCCGCCTTCCCTTGCCAACTCCTTACATCCTCTGCTGGGACCTGTCCACCGTTGGGGATGGCTCCCAGCATCCAAGCTCCCGCAGAACATCCCATGAACTTTAAACAATCAATGGTTTTTCTCACTCAAAGTCCTTCCACAATTCTCCCAAGAACAACATGGTCAGGTCTGTCACAGCAATACTCTACTCTTAGTAGTGATAAGGGGTTCTATTGCTATGTTGAACAATCATGACCAAAGCAACTTAGGGAGAAAAGGGTTTATTTGGCTTAAACTTCTATAGCAGGGTCCATCACTGAAGAAATTCAGGGCAGGAATTCAAACAGGGCAGGAATCCAGAGGCAGGAACTGATGCAGAGGCCATGGAGGGGTGCTGCTTACTGACTTGCTTCCCCTGGCTTGCTCAGCCCGCTTTGTTATAGAACAAAGGACCACCAGCCACAATGGGCTGGGCCTTCTGGCATCAACCATTAATTAAGAAATTGCTCTACAGCCTGATCTTCTGGAGACTCTTTCTTAATTGAGGTTCTTTTCTCTCAGATGACTCTTGCTTGTGTTAAATTGGCATAAAATTAGTCAGCACAGTGGATAATCATGTATGTGTCTATATTTGGTTTACAAGTATCTATTGAGGATTTTTAAATCTATGTTCATTAGCAATGCTGGCTTTTCATTTTCTTTGTAGTTGTGTCTTTACCTAGTTTTAGTATTAGAGAACTATTGTCTTCATAAAAAGAGATTGACAGTGCTCCTTCTGCTTCTATTTTTAAAAAAATAATTTTAGAAGGTATGGCTATAGATATTCTTTGGAAATCTGGTAGAATTATGCTGTGAATCCACCTGGGCCTCTCTTTTTTTTTGTCAGAAGGCTTTTTATTACTATTTCAGTTTCCTCATTTGTTATGGGTCTGTGTAGGTTTTTGATTTCTTTTTTTTAAATTTAACTTTGATGCTCTGGATGAATCTAGCAGCTCATCCACTTCTTCTAGGTTTTCCTATTTAATGAAGTCTAATATAAATGGTGAGTCCTGAAATTATATACATACAAATAGCACTATGTAGACTAAGAAGATTATATTTATATATTTAGGAATGTATATTTACATGAAGCATACTTCACATTATATCTGTATAAAATATTAACGATAAGAAGGCCAGGAGCCATCAGTTTGAGACAGGGTAAGGGGATGGTACATTACAGAGGTTCAATGGAGGTAAGGGGGAAATGATTATAACTATATTCTAATTTAAATGAAAGGAGTACCTATAGCTGAGAAAAGAGTACAGATGGGGTATTGCACTATTCTTCAATAACTTTTAAAAACAAGTCTCCAAGAAGAGCTTGAAGGAGACCTTTAATATATACTTAAACATGAATCTATTTTTAAATAAGTTATATATTTTCAAGCCAAGTAATCCATCAGTCTTTTAGCTTCCTGTACCAAGAAAGGGAAGACTATAGAAATAACCTAAAAGGGCCCCTCTCAAACTTTCTCTGAGTCTTTGAATTTTGCATGATGCAGGCAGCTCACACTCAGTGCCAACCTAGAGCAACACAAAGAACCCTTAGCCTCAGGAGAAGTAATGATGGTGACCAGGCAGGAAATCCTTCTGAGAATGGTTGAGTTCTGGAGATGGAAGTTGGAGGAGGGTGAATGGAGTGAGAGAAGATGCTCTGTGAAGCAGCAGCATGCAAAAACGACTCAGAGACAGCAGCAGCGGGACTTGCTCGGGGACTCCATACAATTTGGGAAGGGAAGGGTAGATTAAGAGAGGATGGGAAGGAAAGTGAAAGGGAAGAACTCAGTTTGCTGCTTGAGTTTGGGGTTCATCACCAAGGTGATGGGGACGTGTGGAAGGTTTGTAGATAAGAGAGCATGCAGTCTGGTTTCTAAGTTCTTGGTAATGCAGACTGGAAGGACAAGAGTTATAGCCACTGAGCCCACAGGAATGAAAAGGGGTTTAGACTTTACCACAGTGCTCTAACAGCTTTGGGTATAATGATCTTCCTTATGTTGGCATCTCTCGCTAAATAATGATTTATCTCTTTCCCTATGCTACCATAACTAGCTGGCATTGTCTTTGCCCAAATTGCTGTGATTTCTTCCACCATGGTGGCCACGGTTATTATACAAGATATACCCAATGTTCTCACTGATGATGAAGGCTGTGGGAAGATGTTTCCTGGGAGAAAGAGCCCAGGGTCTGGCATTGGGCAGTCTTGAATAAAATCTTGGTTTTTCATTGATTTAGCTGAGTGTTCTAGAGGAAATCCCTGAAGTCCTCAGCATCTTCTACCTTAAATAAATAGAAACTAAAATAGCTACATGGTAAGGTTTGGAGAATTGCAGGCAATTTTGTTCAAGGTCTCTAAAAATAAGACCTCGGGGAGTGGTATACACATTTATTATTTAAGACTAAATGCCATGATCCAATTTCCCACTTTCCACTTCCTCTTTAAGACAAACACACACCGCCAGGAGCTCAGGAGCCTAGGCAACTAAGCATGAAACTTTCCTGACACACTAATTCCCAGTCATTAGTGCTTCCCAAGAGCTAAGCAGCTGACCCGCTCTCCAAACCAAACCTATGCAGAACAGCTCCGTCCTCAAGTATGTAATCAACCTGACAGGACCACGGCAGAAATAAATGAGAACTCCACAGCCAGGTGGCCTTGGAAGTGTGGAGTGCAATTAACCTGCCCACTCCCACTCCCTAGGACCCCAGAGAGGCAGTTGCCTTGTCGCTGGCTGAGTTTGGTTCTGACTCCTAATTCTGAGCCGCTTTTCCTCTTCCCCTTGTGGTTCTGGTCAGAACCACCTACAGAGAAGAGCGTGCCAAACGCAGAGGCTGTCGGGAGTACCCATTCCATGGGGAAACCTGTCAGAAACCTCAAAGGAAGAAAGTGAGCAAGGCGGCTCCAGAGATGGGGAGTCAGCAATATTCTTCTGGTTTCTTAAGACAAATATAAACCCACCATTTTTTTTTAAATGTGATGTGATGTCTACAGTGTAAACAGAAGACCTAGTAAGAGAGCAAACAGGACGTGTTACCCGGGAAGTGCACGATGCCAGTTCAGGAAGAAAGCAGAAGGACTGGAAAGGTTCGGGCTTCTGTGTTACTGGCTTCCAATCCACATCCATTTAGTAATTCCTTTTTGTTCCTCATTCCTCAAGACAGGAATATCAGAAAAATCTGTCCCTCCGCAGTTGCAGCTGGCAGTTTTGCAGCGATCATTAGAACATGTTGGCAGTGGGAAACAGCTCCGGCGTTTGCAGAACTGGCTGTCATTTGTGCCAGAATCAGACAGAAATAGAAATAGCAACATCAATATTGTTATCAGGGTAGGTATCAGCTATCAGTAGCTGCTCTAAGACTGCAGACTCTGCAAGTGGTGCCCCATGTCTTTGTCACATGGGGACTTCTCAGCACCATTTGTGGATGGGAGATGGAAAGGTATAGGAACCGGTGGCCTGACTGCACCGTTCAGCAGTCTTTCCCCAAGACATTTCCCCCTTTGTAATTACAAGAAAAGCTAGGAAATTGAATCCATTCTAATGGAAGTTTTAATTAACAGAAAGTTTCCAGAAGGCAATTTAGATAATTTGGCCATATTATCAGTAGCTTTATTTAAAAAAAAAATGTTGAACCAGGACCTCATTCAAAGATTATATAGAAACTGAGGCAGGAAAATAGAGGAACAAGTGACTTCTAATTACTTACCTCAGAACATGAGAACTTGGAACCCCACTAGAAGTGCTCACCAAACCCCAATTCCTGCTCATATAGAAAACATTGAAAACGCACAAGAAGATCTGTAAGCACAAAACTCTGTTTATAATATAAAGTCAGTTTAACATCAGCAAGACATTAAATAAATTATCTTTCATTTATAAGGAATTAATTTAGCTATTAAAGAAAAGGAATTTAAGGGTTTTAGGTGACATGAGAAAAATACTTGTTGAAAGTATCTTCTGTTCTCACTCCAAGGAAAAGTTCATAATCTCAAAAAAGAGGTGTTTTGGGTTTTTTGGCCCGGGCGATAGAATAAATATTATTTTAAAGGTATAGAATCCCATCAGGTATAGTGAGTCAGAGCAGCTTTTAAAAGCTGCTAACCTGTTACACTCTGCCCTTCTGCCTTTTCTTCTATAGTCATCTCATTAATCCCATTTCTGTCATCAACAGTAGGAAGGCTGATGTGTATGCTCACAGCTGTCGACATCTGTCTACTTAACATTTCCAGTCAAAGCGCGTTAAGTGTAGAAGAACCTCCAAACCGCCTATGGGGGCAGGCCCACAGATGGCCCTGTTACCGTAAGCGAAGCAAGAATCACAACTATATTCCTGCTGCCATGTTTCACTAGTGAATTCACTCCTTGTGTAAAATGTATGTATTTGCTTTATGTTGACCCCCCACCTGAAGAAGTCAGGAGGAAAGGTTGATTAACCTCAGATAGGATGCTGAGAGCAGACAAAAGCAATAGTTCCACCGAAATCCATCATGGAGCGATGACGTTACTGGGGTTAACTTACAGGAACATGGCAAACGCAGGGCAGCTTCATCAATATGCAGTTCCATCTCAGCATGGGTGGCTACCTCAGAACAGCTGCTGCAGCAAGATACCAGTTTCAGTCAACCTTACAACTCCAATATCTTCAGCACCTCTCAGACCACGTACAGCTGTGGGACAAGAGGGAGCTGACGGCCAGAAGTCCGGGTGGGAGTCAGCTGATACGCCCCTCTTTTCTGAGGGCATGTCAGTATCTCTGCTACCATTTGATGTGGGAGTGCCCTCTGTGTGCTGTGATTACCATTAATTAATAAAGAAACTGCTTTGGACCTATAGCAGGGCAGAACATAGGTAGGCAGAGAAAGCTAGGCTGAATGCTGGGAGGAAGAAGGGCGGAGTTGCAGACGCCATGGAGCCACCACCTGAGATTGATGTGCTGAAACTTTAGCTGGTATGCTACAGCCCTGTGGCGATACACAGATTAATAGAAATGGGATAAATTAATAGCTAATAAGAAGCTAGAGCTAATGGTCCAGTGACTTAATTAATATAGTTTCTGTGTGATTATTTCTGGTTTAAACTAGCTGGGTGGCTGGGAACAAAACTAGTGGCCCTCCTCCAACAACCATTCCTGTAGACTTCTCTATAATTGTATCATTTTTCTTATTTTATCGCGGCGACTGTGGAACTGAGGCACTCTGTGAGTCACCACAGCCATTTTTTTTCCTTCCATTTCCAAGGTAAAGAGAATTTTCTTATGAGTTCTAAATTTTTAAAATAAGGTCATATTGTTTTCTAAAAGCTTAATTCTTTTTTATTTATTTTACATATCGACCACAGTTTTCCTTCCCTCCTCTCCTCCCGTTCCGTTCTCCACCTCCTTCTACATCCCTCCACCATCCACTCCTCCTCTGTCTCCATTCAGATGGAGCAGGGCCACCCATGGGAATCAGCAGAGCATGGCACACCAAGCTGAGGCAGGACCGAGCTCCTCTCCCCTATATCAAGACTGACCAAGGCATCCCACCAGAGAGAATAGGTCCCAAAGAGCCAATTCATGTATAAGGGGCAGTTCCCGGTCCCACACGTAGGGGTGCCTTAAAAGACCAAGCTACACAACTGCCTCCCCATTGCAGAGGGCCTATGCTAGTCCCATAGTGGTTCCCTTGCTATCTGGCCAAAGTCTCTGAGCTCAGGTGAGCCGTCTCTGAAGATTTCCCATCATAACCTTGACCCCAGCCTCCCCCTGCGCCCCTCACTGCACTCATATAATCCCTCTTCCCTCTCCTCAACTGGACTACTAGAGGTCGGCCCAGTGCTTGGCTGTGGATCTCTGCATCTGCTTCCCTCAGTGCCTGGAAAAAGGCTATATTGACAATTCGGGTAGTCCCCAAAGGCCAGTTCATATAAATCTGTTGCCTTTTACTGAAAGCATAATTCTAAATGCAGATTTAACGTCGTTTTGAAATGAGTCACATAGGAATACAAGAAACATACAGCAATGCCTGCAGCCCTGGGGAACCCAAACAGGAGAGTCTAGTAGTTCAGAGTAGCATAATGGTACTGAAGTTGCGAGATGTGAGATGACCCAGTGATGCTAGGACCTGTTGCTAACATGGTGGGAGTGAATGAGGTGTTGGGCTGACTCGAGAGTTTTTGAATTGCTCAACTCTTACGAGCATGAGACAAAATTCAGGAACATAGGCCATAGCCCAGATAGCACAGAGTCGGAGCTCAGTATCTTGTTTTCTCTTCAAAACTATGACTTTAATACAGTGTCGCAGCCTGTTTTAAAGTTTGAGAGTGGAAGAATCGTTTTGACAGTCCTCTGCTTTCACTTACCCTCTTAAGATAGACACTGACATTGCCTGAAGGGACCTGACAGATGTCAATAAAAGAACTGCAGTGAATTGGAAAAAGGTTTTTACCTAAGTCAAAATATTATAGTAGGAGATATAACGTTCTCAGGAGTTAAACTTTCTGCAGAAAATTTGCCATGCCCTCCTCCGCAGTGCACTGGCAGCGGATAAGGAAACCAGGTGTTACGTTTATCTTGAATACCTTCTATCAGTTGTGTTTCTGATGTAGCTTTAAAATTTAGATGACTTCTTGAAGAAGAAAGCAACAATTTTTATTTTACTGGAAAAATAAGAAAAGAAGAAGAATGGAAATACTAAAACCTACTCAAATGCTAATTAGCCGTATACTTGACCACAGTGGAAAAAGGGCTGATTGAGGGAATGCAGGTGCATTGAAATATTTTGATGAATTGACTAGCAAAGGAATTTGGAGGTGGTAGAAATTAAAGAGGAGTGTGAAGTTTAGGAATTTGATACTATGTGGTATGCCCCCCCCCCAAAAATGCCATGGCTAGCATGAGGCAAGATAGAAATCTGGCTCAACACAACTTACTTAGCCAGTGTTCAGGTGCTGGTTTAAACTTTAAACTTCTGACCAGTTCATTTTTGACATATTTAAAAACTGCGCAACTTTGGGGAAAATTCCCTGGTGAAAACTATCACAATAATGTTTAAGATGAGATCACAGCTAAATGTTTTGCAAGTTACATGTGAGCTTTTCCATACGAATGGATTCTATAGCTTAAGGGCGGGGGTGGGGAGCTGGTATCAAACTACAAAGTGTATGTGGCATCTCTATGTATGTGGGACAGGTTCCATTGACCGGAAACAATGCTCATGATAAAGGGCTAAAGAGGAAGAGTCTGGAATAAACATGATAGTCTGGGGAATTTGGATGTTGCCTGACCCAACAGATAGCACAGATCACCAGGCTATTAGTTACATACTCTCAGTTATCCAGGTGGAAAACGTGAATATACCTCCTCCATTGAGGAGATAATCCTATGTGCTGAACATCTCTGTTTCCCTAGAGCTTATCTGTGAGCACAAGGACCTCGCGCCCTCTACAATTTAATTTCAATAAAAACTGAACACACTTGAATTGTTAGGAAGGGGTGATTGAAAAATTGGTAAATAAATTTAAAAAGGAATTATTCAATAATTTTAGAAAGTACAGCAAAATAGAACAAAAAATATGTAGATGACAAGAAATAATAAACATTAAGGCAGCAATGGTATCTAAAATGAGCTATATATAAAACTAACAAAAAGAGTAAGTTCTTTGGAAAAATAAACAAGATGGACGAACACTAAACAAAAGATAGAGAAGAATCAAAACTGGTGGTAAAAGGGGGGTGATGGTGATAGTGTGGCACAGAATCTAATAAAATGCAGAAAATCATTACAGAATACTAAGAAAATTTACACTTCAAAAATTTAGAATAAATGGATTAATAGACAAAACTTAAATAGAGGATAGAAACAACTTAGCTCCATAGGAAGTGATTGAAATAGTAATAAAACGTGTTAAGTTTTAAACCTGGGACAAACCGGAGTGTCTATTTAACATGTCAAATCTGGACCTGGTTGCCAAGTTCTCCCAGCATCCCTCAGTCTCTACCTGTTACCGGGAATGGCTTATATATCCCCCTCCCTACCCTGAAATCTCCCGCCCAGAGACTGGCCTGCTCTTCTCTTGGAGGCACTTCCCCAGGCGTTTTAGTTACCTGCCCTTTGTGGACCTTTGGCCTCCTGGCTGCTGCACCTGTCTCCCCTCTCTCCCCTTTCCCTTTTCCTTCCCTGCACCCAAATGGCCCAGCAAGACCTGGTTGTATCCACTCTGGATTCTTCCAGATGTCCCGGCCTCTACCTATACTCTCTTACGTATGTACAATAAGCTTTCTCCTTCACGATACCTATGAGTAGTCATGTCCTTCTCTTCTTCTTCTTCTTCTTCTTCTTCTTCTTCTTCTTCTTCTTCTTCTTCTTC
>JAQHUG010000193.1:3662067-3696475 GCA_028555095.1 Dicrostonyx torquatus | reverse complement strand
CTCCTCCTCCTCCTCCTCCTCCTTCTTCTTCTTCTTCTTCCTGTTCTCCTTCCCCTCCTTCTCCTTCTCCTTCTCCTTCTCCTTCTCCTTCTCCTTCTCCTTCTCCTTCTCCTTCTCCTTCTCCTTCTCCTTCTTCTTCTTCTTCTTCTTCTTCTTCTTCTTCTTCTTCCTCTTCTTCAATACATCTACCAACAAACACCCCAGACACTGGTACGCTGACTGTCAACCCTCTGAAGAGCTGTCACCTATCCTCTTCCAATCATATTCTACCATGCCAGCATTATTCTGCTATCATAACCAAGTAAGGGCACAAGATAAATAGACACCAATTTCTTCGATGAACATAGATGGAAAATTGTCAACAAAAGTCTTGCAAAATGAATTCAAGAAGGTAGGGAGTGTGTGTGAAGTTCTGAGTAAACTTATATTGTTGATGTGGGTCTGAGGTATTAGAGTCCTTGACATGTTAATAACATGCATTCATTCAGAGCTTCCTCTGCTCTTTACATTCAGGCAGTGTTATTATTATTATTATTATCATCATCATCATCATCATCATCATTATCAGAGAAAATCCTGAGCAACATTCTCAATTCAAGCTCTTTCTTTTCCCTAATTTGAAGTCTTATAAGTTAGAGCCTTTCACGAGGGAAGGATGTGGAAGGACTTTGGAACTTCACGCTAGAAAAGCACCTCAGTGTTCAAAGCTCAGTGGGCTGTTCTATAGAAGCAAACCAGTAAGTAGGTCTCCTCTGCATGGCTTCTGCATCAGTTCCTGCCTCCAGGTCCCTGATGTGTTTGAGTTCCTGTCCTGACTTCCTTTGATGATGAACTATGATGTGGAAGTGTGAGCCAAATAAACCCTTTCCTCCCCAACCTGCTTTAGTATGGCGTTTTACCACAGCAATAGTAATGCTGACTAAGACAAGAACTTCTTGCCTTTAATGGTGCTAACCCCAATCACAGCTGGAGCTGCTTATTCAGCACCTCCATGCCTGCCCCCTTAAACCTGCTCATGATCCTCTCCTCGCATCTTTTGCCTGATTTTCTTCTCTATCACTGGAGGTTTGACAGAGAGTGATAAGGAGTAACCATGCCACAACCCAAATATTGTGGTGTTCTGAAATTTCCCAAATGAGCCACTTAATCCATTACTTCTTAATTCTGTTTCATTCAGATCTTCAGGACATGAATAATATGCAGACAGTCTTTGACAGTACACAGCAACAACAGCAGCAACAACAAAACCCAAACAAACAAGCAAACAAAGCAAAAAAAAGAAAGAAAAACAGGTTTTCATAAAGTCTGTGTTCCTTTTTGAAACTTCATGATCTAAGGATGCATTAATGCCATTACACCTGGGCATTCTAGGCCTCTATATTCCCACCAGATAATCTATTAAGCCCCTTTTATACTGCAGGATTTCTCTAATCCCCACGGTTACAAATTCTTCTGCATTCCTACAAAAACACTCTCTGAAGCCTTTGAACCACGTGATTAGTTTTATGGGATAAACAACCCCACTTCTTGGAACGTGCTTTTGGTATTAGTTACTTTTGTCACTGTCTGCCAAAATACCTGACAAAATCAATGTAGGGGAGGAAAAGTTCATTTGGGCTTACCCTTTGAAGGGATAAGTCCGACATGGCAGAGAAGACCTGGTGGGAAGAGCAGCCCCCAGCTGTCATGGCAGGAGCATGAAGCAGCGAGTTACGTTTCATCTATAGTCAGAAAACAGAGAGATGAATGCTGATATCAGCGCATAGTCCCTTTTTTCTCTTTATTAACTTTAGGATCCTTGCACCTGAGATGGCAGCATCCACATTCAAAGTGTTCCCTCTTCTGTTAACCCTAAAGAAAATGACATCAACGACATCGCTAAATGTGTGTCCTCAAGATGATCCTAAGGGTAATCAGGTTAACGATAAAGACTAACTCTCAGGAAAATGCAAGACAAATCCGATCCGAGATTCCATCTCACTCCAATTAGAATGGCAAGGATGGAGAAGACAGTGAGCAGAAACTACCATCCCTACAACTCCATAGTAGTTAAACCAAACCATGCTGTCTCTTGGTTGGTAGGTGTCATTGGGGAATTGACTGTCCTCCCAGCCTAGTGTTGAATAAATAAGATGATCTACATACTATTAAGATAGCATGTCATTTTAAGAACTAAGTCTATGTCAAGTTCAATGAGTAAATCACCCAACAGACAAAAATTCAACATGCATGTGTGTCAGAATTTAAGCAGACTTAAAGCAGCTTTAAAGAAATTGCTTTAAAGATTAACTATAAACGCCCCTGAAACAAAGCCAAAGAAGCTATGTCTTTAAGAAAAAGATGTTAAGAAAAAAACCTAAAACCTAAATTTTAGAATTCAAAATACAATAGCAGAAAAAAAAAGAAAGAAAGAAAAGAAAGGAAAATTTCCTTTTAATAAAGATGGAATGGCTGATTGGGAACAATGCTTCCCTAACAGGAATAAGAACAAAAGTCAGATCAAACCACAAAAAGAATCAGTGATCTTCAAGAATATCACTGAACTTCCAACAGAGACAGAGACCAAAGTGCAGAATCCCATCTCTTTAAAAAGAGCTACAAGTTACCCACAAAGACAGAGCCTGAGGAGCAGAATTCTAGAGAGGAGAAAATACATTGAGGAAAGCAGTATATTCTGACTTTCCCGCTGGAGGAATTTGCTGTATTTTCCAAAGGTAGAAAAGTTGCTAACAGATAGAATCAGTGACCAACCTTTATTAGCACCACAAAGCTGGGGAGGCAGTAGCTGGAGTTCAGAGCATTAAGGTAGGCCGAGCATTCAATGAGGTCAGCACACACAGAAATAGGACGTGGTTAGAGGAAGCAGTGATCCTATAAGATTTTCCTGAAATAAAGGTGCTAATAACTAAGCATTAAAAGATCCCAAGGCAGAGTTGGAGAGAGCTAGGAAACACATAATGCTTGAGAGAAAAGAAATTGTATTCAGTGTTCATGGACATGCACCATCTTTTAGAAAAAGCAGAAAGGACAACGAGGATAAATCTGAAGAAACAAACAAAAACCACAAATCTAAATTAGTTTCTACAACCTAACTACACCACCTGTGAGAAAGCAAGCTACATTCTCTTCATGAAGATGGAACCATCCAATGGCTCAAAATCACCTTGATATTTTCTCATATTCATAATCAACCCTAAATATGGAATGGTAAATACTGGAGGAAGTGTAACAGACAAGAAAAATAAAAGTCTAGCAGAAAGGAAAACCAAAATAAGTGACAATGTACTTTTTAATTGATATTGAATGCTATAGCTAGTAACATATCAGACAAGGACTCCAATAGGACTGTGATAAAGATACTAAAAGAATAAATGAAAAGATGCAGATTTAAGTATATGGGCTACGTGAAAAAATTTAATAAATCTATAAAAAGTTATTTGAAAACAAATCAAATGTAAAAACATAAGGCCATTTTAAAAAATGATGAAAACTCTAGAGATACCTAAACAAGATGAATGTCAAATGCAAGGATGAAGCTGAACATGTCCAGTGAGAGAAACCGCGAGTCAAATAATCCCAAGCTAACTTCAAAAGAGTATTTTAAGATTATTCTTTATTGTAAGGGAAAAACTCATGGAACAGGAAAGGGGGTCAAACCACAAAGTGTTGAGTAGGGGAACAAGAGAGAGAGAAAGAGAGAGAGAGAGCTGAGATGGCTGGCGGCTTGCTCTGGATACCCAAAAGTCACGCCCCCGAACTGGTCCAGCTTCTTAAAAGTCATTGGCTGGAGGAGGTTCCCCATCAGAGGGAACTTACCAAAGTTGTCTTTTGACCTCCCCATGCATGCAGTAGCCCATGTGCTTACACGTACACGTGTGCACATGCATGCACACATGTACACTTTTTATAACCATACATTCACACCATAATTATTTTTAAAATTTTCTAAATAATTATACTATATCCCTATTGACTGTTGAATAATCAAAAACTTCTTTCTTCTTTTGATTCGCAGGATGCCCCAGTCTTCCAGAGGCTGAGATAGGAAGATCCTTAGCCTCAGGCCAGTCTGTGAAATATACCCAAGACTTGTTTCAAAAATGCAAAGGATTTGAGGTTTAGTTAAGTGATAGAGCACTTGCCTCACATGTGAAATGATCTGGGTTTGATTTCTAGGAACTACCTTGCTCTTCTTCAACTAAAACAGGCAAGGGGGAAAGGTGTATAAAAATTTTTAAAAGAAAAACAATAATACTGAAAGTTATCTTGAAATGAGAAATTATATAAGAAAAAGAAAATAGAATATTATCATTAAAATAATTAAATAAAATAAATGACTATTGGACCTTCTATAACCTAAAATAGTACTCTTAAGTTAAAGCAAAAAGAAGGGGAGCAGAGAAAAATGTAGAGTTCAAAAAAAATCAATAAAAAAAGAAAGCTAAAGCAAAAGTGAAAAAAACTACAATGACTCTTCAACAGTAGTAATATTCTGCAAAAATGTGAAAACCATTCTATTGCACGCAAAACAAAATGGAGTTCAGCAAAAGATGGCAAATGTAGAGGAACTCATAAAGAAATGGGAATGGCTAAATGTTTGGGTCCATTTGCCAACATATTGTCTATGTGGCAGTGAAAGAATGCTCTGGCATGATTTAAATTATACATAGAATGAGAGAAAACACAACTATGATCAGCTCCCCAAATGGGAGAATTCTAGACTCAAAGCATTCTTTTCTTACTCCATATACCAGTAAGTATATTCATTTTTACCATATTCTGATAGTTCAAGTGGTCTTTAGGTAACCCTAAAAGAATATAAAAGGAAGAAGCTGATTATATAGTTTTAAAAAGGATACTTTTTTATTTCACTATGAGGAAAGAGAAAATGGAGGATGACAAAGGGAAAAAAGAAGAGGAAAAGAAGAACAGAGCTTATCAGACAGCAGGATACACTAATAAAATACAACCAACAATCATTAATTCAAATATAACAATAGTTATATTTAAGTGTCGTAAATAAATTAAAGAAAACATAAAATAAATGGGACACATATCCATATAATGGTGATTGTGATTTAACAAGTATTTTTTAAATAAAGCTGGTGTTTGCAGTCATGTAATAGAAAGTAAGAATAAAGTCAAGAATTTAATAATATCAGTTATATCCCCAATGAAAAAGTGGTCTGTTATTGCAATGAGGAAGTTGTGAATTTATACACATTTACTAAAGTGGCCTTAATATAAATATCAGAAAAAATGCTAGGCAGAACAAGGATGACAAAAGTGGATAAGCTAACATGGATGACAAAAGAGCTCACAAAGCCTCAACCCTAGACAAAGAGCTATGGGCAACCAAGGAATGCTAAGAGCTGGATAAATAATCTTTCCCAGGGAAGAGCCCCACAAATTGGTTATCCAAAACCAAGCCATCAGACCTGAAATACTACATACACAAGTGATTTTATACAGGCCGAGCAGTTTGCATTTATATACTTAAGAAGATAGGTAGGTAGGTAGGTCTGGAGAGAGAGAGAGAGAGAGAAAGAGAGAGAGAGAGAGAGAGAGAGAGAGAGAGAACTATTAAAGAAATAGAGGTTATAAGTTTGAGAGAGAGCAGGGTAGGCAAGTGGTATATTTGGGAAAGATTGGAGGGAGTTTCAAAAATAAAAAAGTCATGTTTTTCAAAAATTTTAAGAAGATCCACCCTTCCTCCATCTCCACCCTCCCACTCCCCCAAGCTCTCCTCAGTTCTTTCCTTCTCCCTTCTCCCTCCCCGTCTCCCTTTCGCCCATCCCTACCCCCACCCCTACCTCCACCCCCATCCCCACTCCCATGCTTCCAACTTTTGCCTGGCCATCTTGTTTACTTCCAATTTCCAGGAGAATCTATATATGTTTTTCTTTGGGTTCACCTTGCCATTTGGCTTCTCTAGGCTTGTGAGCTATAAGCTTAATGTCCTTTGTTTTTAACTAGAGTGCACTAATGAGTGAGTACATACCATAATCATCTTTTTGGGTTTGGGTTATCTCACTCAGGATAGTGTTTTCTATTTCCACCCACTTGCATGCAAAATTCAAGATGTCATTGTTTTTTACTGCTGAGTAGTATTCTAATGTGTATATATTCCACACTTTCTTGATCCATTCTTCCACTGAGGGGAAGGGAGGAGAGGAGGGAGTGGGAACTTGGATTGGGTATAATGAAAAAAAGATAGTTTGCTTTCTTTTTTTAAAAAAAATAAATTTAAGAAAAGCGGAGGAATTGATGTGGGATTCCAACCTCTGTATGCTGTGAATGCCATTGGTTAATGAAGAAACTGTCTTCAGCCTGTGCAGCAAATAGAGGTAGGCGGGAAAACTAAACAGAATGCTGGGAGAAAGAAGGAGGAGTTAGAGAGAAGCCATGTAGCCCTGCCGGAGACAGACATCAGAACTTTAGCCGGTAAGCCACTGCTACGTGGCAATGCACAGATTAATGGAGATGGGTTAAATTAAGATGTAAGAGTTAGCCAATAAGAAGCTAGAGCTAATAGGCCAAGCAGTGATTTAATTAATATAGTTTCTGTGTGATGGGGGGGTGAGCAGCTGGGAACCAACAAGTAAACTCCCCTACAATAAAAAATTTTAGAAGAGGTGTCCAGTTTGCTGGGGAGACATGAACAGGTGTCTAATCACTCCCAGACCATCAACAATAGAACAATGAAACAACACTCCCGCCTAGTTTGGGGAGTGTATTAGTTACTTTCTGGACCTTGAGTTTCTCAGTCAAAGGCAGCGACTTCACAGAAACTCACCCCAGCACCAGCAATTCCTCACAATAGCTGCATCCCTGGGGTTTCCTACACAGCTGGGAGGCAGCTCTTTTAATGACAGTCCTTTAAATAACCAGGGAAGAGCCTTGGGAAGATTGCACCTTTCTGAGTTCCCAGAATTTTCTAAGTTTCACGAGTTTCATGAGTTTCCTATTCCATCCAGGATGCAACATCCCAATTTGGAGGAAATAGTTACAGAAAAGCAAAGAGTAAATTCAACAGCACATCAAAAGGATCATGTTCTACATTCTGTTGATGTCTCTTTATCTTTGAGGAACGAAAACATCTAACAAAAACAAAACAAACATACTATCACTGGGGTTCCTGGAAAATCAGGACCAAAACAAGGATGTTCATTCTTGCCACATCTATTCATATTATTGGAATTGATGGGTACATTGACCTAGCAACCATGTTTTGGGATACATGCTTGTTGTGGCAAGTATGCTCCATTAAGTTCATTGGTTGGAAGCTATATACTCAATATGGGGGTACTGGACATTAGGGCTTTTAATAAATGTTTCTACTATGAGAGTTCTGTCCACATGCATGGCCTGTGCAGTATCAAGTTAGTGGCTTCACTGTAAAAAACAACTTCTCTATCCATTCCCTTCCCTTTTCTCCCTTCCCCTCCTTTTCTCTTCTCTTCTGTCTCTTTTCTCTCCTTTCCTCTCCTCTCCTCTCTTTTCCTCTCCTCTTCTCTTTCTTTTTCACCTCCCTCATTCTCTCTTTATCCACTCCCATAATAGGAAGGTCTTTACTAGATGACTAGAGCTGCTGGTACCTTAATTAGAACTTCTAAGTCACCAGAACTGTGAGAAATAAATTTCCATTCATTATAAATTATCCAGTCAGTAGTGTTTCATTATAGCATCAAAAATGAACTAAAATAATATCTGATGGAATAGAAATCAGTATCCTGAAGTGATGTCCATACCACCCTATGTTCACGGCAGCATTGTTCCCAATAACTGTGACAGAATCTCTGTAGTTTGGATGAAGAAAATGTTCATATAAGCCCTGTGGAATATTGTTCATCTTTTAAAAGAAGAAGATTCTGTCATTTGTGACAAAATGAGAGGAACTGAAAGACTTTAGGTCAAATAATTCTCCCTGGAAAGACAAGTGTTTCTGATCTCACTTAAAATATAAAATATAATAAAGTTGAAATAATATAAATGGAGAGTTGAGTAGTGTGTATCAGAGTCTATAGAAGGGTAAAATGGACAGAAGAGACAAGTTAATCAAAAGTATTTAGTGCTTTACTTAGACAAAAGGATTTACTATATAGAATTGTGGTGATATATTTCAAATTTCCTGAAATAGTAGATTTTAAATGTTCTTAGCAAAGAACATATGTGAGGCAGTAGATATGTTAATTAGCCTTACTTAATGATTTCTAAAGTTAAACAAGCACACACACACACACCACCTTGCTTTTCCTTAACTGTGCTGTGATTGTTATCTTTGTCAATTTCATACAACCTAGAATCACCTGAGAAGAATCTCACTGAGGAATTATCTACATTGAATTGTGATGAACCGTGGCATCTTAAAACAGTGAGCCCAAACAGACTTTTCCTTTCATCTTAGGGCCTTATTGCTGTGAAGAGACGCTATGACCGTGGCTACTCTTAGAAAGAAAAACATTTAATTTGGGCTGGCTTATAGTTTTGGAAGGTTTAGTCCATTACCATCATGGCGGGAAGCATGACGGCATGCAGGCATACATGATGCTGGAGAAGGAGCTGAGAACTCTATGTTGAAATCTTCAGGCAACAGAAGGAGAGATTGTGTACCACACCGGGTGTAGCTTGAGCATATAAGACCTCAAAGCCTGCCTCCAGAGTGTCACAATTCCTCCAACAAAGCCACACGTGTGAGTCACTCTTTCAACGCATGAGTGTACAGGTGCTATTCCTATCCAAACCACTATCCCTTTCTTAAATTGTTTTCGTTATCACGAAACAGTGAGAAAAGTAACCTCTGAAGGGTATTTACTAAAATACACTGAGTGGGGGAAAGGAAAAGGTTTCCACAAAACAGTCAAAGAATGAACATCATATAGAGTACGCAGGCTCTTACTTCTTTTATTTGACAAAATACTTGTCCTAATTAGTGCAGTTAGATTAACAAAATGTTAAAATTCTATAAATTTGAATGGAAACAATTGCTTTATCATTCCACGTAGGTTTATATGCATAGAAAATTCAAAAGAATCCACAAACCATTATAATTAATAAGTGAATTTAGCAGAAGGCTAAATACAAAATCATTTTTATCTCTGGATACCAGAGTCATTTAGAAAATGAAATTAAACAAACAAGATAATGTGAACATAGAATATTAAATAATTAAAAAGGAAGAGATAAAATAGAATCTTCTAATTAGACGTTGAGTAAAATATGATCTGATAGCAAAAGCAATATGGGCAGAGAAAATTAAGAAACAAAACTGTGTCTTTAGCTGAATTAATATATCACCAGCAAAACAAAAATAATATATGAACAGTTGAATTCTGCTAAGACCTAATGCAATTTTCTTTATTAACTAAATTATATGTGTCCTTGTTATTTATTTATTTATTTTACATTTTAAAAATAATATAGCTATCCTTCCAATTTCTTTTTTATTGGTTATAGCCTTTAACTCTCCATTTAAAAAATCTAAAGCTCTGTTTTTTAAAGCTCTGTTTAAAGATAGACAAGTGTTTATTCCATATCGCAGAATATTTATATTTTTGTTACACAAAATACATTGAGATAAGTATCTGTTTCATACATAATTCAGTACTTACCACATAAATGAATGAATCTGTAATTTAACTGATGTTAACATCTCCCTCCCAAAGTAAAGCTAGTGCTATAGTAGATTTATTTTAGAGCCTCACACTCACAGCAGGGATATATAGCTTAATTTGTGTGCTCTTTAACTATTATCCTTTACTTTGAAAGTTGTTTGTGAAACAGGTAAACCTAAACCTGTGAAATTTGGTGAGTCAAATTTGCTAATAATAAATCAAAATAAGATGCCTTTTACCAGAATATTTCTTCCAGAAGGAGAGTGTGTTTGACAATTACTAGACACAATGCAGAATCCTAGTACTCAAAGGTATAGGCCCTTCTCTAGGCACGTTGATTATGGTACTAGCTGTGGTCCTGGGCTGGCCATTCCATGGATGTTCTCACCAGTTGGCAATTATCCCTTTGATTCAGTCTCTTCGTCCTAAAATCTTCCTCTCCATCTCTGACCACAACATCCTCCCACAGAAACCATTCCATCAATGGTGTTGTTCTGACATTGGCATTTGCAAGAGGCTTAAACCATTCCAAGTTCTGTCCCATTTGTGAAGATATGCGTGCAAGGCCATCATGGGTCATACACTTACATCAGCCAAGTGAGTAACAGACGGAGACCAGGAAGGGTTTGCCAAAGCAGGAAGGACGCACAGAGCTGAAATGATTGTGTCCCTTATTTAAGGGTGGAAATAGAACACCCTGCAAATTAGAGGTATATCCTTTGTGTAAATGGAGTTACATGTTTTCATATCCTCCTGGATCCTCTTCTTAACCTCTGTGTAAGCTGATAAAATTTGTGAAGAGAGATAAAAATTGTGATTATTAAATCCTGCATGTGTTTGGCACCATTCATTAACAAAGCATGGCATAAAACTGCATGCATTTCATTTCTTATTTTATAGCATATTTCTTACAAGTTCACAGAAATCATTTCGGCACCGTTAAAGGCTTTTCTCTGCCTACACCATACTGTTGTCCTCTTTTTCTTTTTCCTGATACAGGATATGAAAGTTTTCCTTGTGGAAAACAAGCGTGATGTTCTGAAGCTCACAGGCCATGACAGAGTGTTCTAAAAAAATGTGTCATTTCCTTTTTAATCAGTTTGCTCCATCTTACAGATATCACACAAATGCAATCTTGGTCAAAGATTACATGGAGAAAGAACAGAGGTTTGCACACGGCTGGTGTTCAAATGTGCATATTTATTAAAACCAAATAAAGGTACAGAACTCATAATTTCATGATTGTTTAAAGTTTTTATTTTTGCTTTATAGCTTCCCATGATATGGATGAGAAGCTCTACAGGTCCAGAGACAATTAATCTTAACAAAAAATTACTACAAAATCAATGATGATCTTTAATCCATCTCAGTGCAAGTTAGAGAAATTTTTAAAACAAAAAAAAATTGCATGTTGGTTATGGAGCATGTACTGATTATAGAATCAAAACACAACAACAAACACTTCAGAAAAATCTCCAAACCATATACCTTATTACGATATAGAACATTTTGACATGATAGACAACTAGGATAGCATTTACAACCCCAGAGGTTTATATTAGCAAGAGATGCTGGGTGCTTCCCTGTATTACCCAGAGGCTGATGACCAAATATTCAGTAACCTTTGACATCTCCCTGTTCTAACTTGCATGTCGCTGTCAACAATCTCAGTTTGTATTTACTCTTTCCTTTTCTTTGCTGTTCCAACCAAAAGTTTATAACCAGTTACCCACTTCTGATCCAGATTTTTTACAAAGTGGCACTCTTAGATTCCCAGATAATCACCACTGTCTATTACTGTGACTAGTTTTACCCTTCTGGACGCCTGAATTCTGGAGTTAAGCAACTATATGCATAGTCAATCTTGAAGTGTCCTCTTTTTTACCTCACAAACCACACCCATCATCTGACATAGCCTCTAATATCTGACCAGGTAGTTTGGGATCAAAGCTTGGGAATATTTATTTAACAAACTCTTCAACTGATTCTTGTGTCAAACAAAATTCAAAACAATTAGAGTGGTCAGAATGGTTGACTTTTTAGAATGTTAATTTTAAATAAATAACATTTTTAGTTCTAAATGAAAATTACCCTGCTTTCCTTTTAGCAGTGACTTCAAAGAAAATCTGTTTCTTCAGACCTCTGACTCTAGCCACAGAACCTGCAAAGAGAAAACTCTGTGGAAACCGCTTTATGTGAAGGTTACAGTTCTGTTCACAATAGCCCAACAGGTGATGGAGGGCTGCAGTTATTCTTGGGCTGAAACTTGAAAAAAAGAGTCACCATTTTTTATCTTTGTGGGCTATTTTCAGTAGTATCACTTTTTAATAATAGAGGGACTATTATCCATCACAAAGATGCTTAATACCATTTGCAGTGAGTCAGTCTTAGCCCTGGAACCTAAAATTGATCCTCCCTCCTGCCAGCCTCTCTGATTCTAAATACACTGATCAATATCAAGCAATTTGTCATTCCAAATGCAGCAGCTCGAGTCCGTTGTAGGATTTAAATTCTAAAAGGTATTTCTATTCATCATTTTCTATATGAAAAATAGAAGAGAAGCATAACTTTGACCAACAACTGCTGGCTTTCAGGTGTTAAAGCATTGACAGCCTTCTTAATCTTGTGTTGGTGAAGCTTGGATTTTCTTTCATGATCAGAAGTGCATTCAAGTAAAAATCGGCAAGGCTGGAATGACGACTGAGTGGTTCTGAGCACACACTGCTCTTACAGGAGACCCAAGCTTGGTTCCCAGCACCCATGTCAGGAAGCTCACTACCACTACCGCCTGGAACTCCCGCTCCAGGGGATTCAACAACCTCTGCTGGCCCCATGTGCACCTGCACGTATCCCCCTCTACTTATGCATAACCAAGAATAAAATAAACATTAAATTTGTTTTCTGTTTCAAGGGTCATGTTGTTCAAATGTTACGCATGCTTTGTATTTTCTCATCTGTCATTGTTGGTTGCTCGTCACCTTATCCCTTAGATTCTGAACATCTTTCTCATGAATCTCCTCAAGTTTTCAGAAACATGTGTACAAAATAGCATCATTTCCATATTGAGCAGCTAATTTTTATCATTTTATATTGTGTGTGTGCATATGTGTGCATGTACATACACACTAGCACTCACAAAAATATATCATGATACATGTAGAAATCAAAAGACAACTTTTTGGTTCTTTCCCTCTGCCTGACTATCCTAGGAATTAACTGAACTCTGTTCATTAGGTTTAGTGGTAGGCATCATTTTATACTTACAATATCATTACCATTTTGCACCTGAAATACATATCAAGAACCTAAACTCTCGAAATCTTCCCTGTTCAATGGCTACAAAACAGGACTACGTGAATTTTTTATGTCCCTGTAATGTCTGTGATTATGGTTTTTTGCCACTGTTCCATTCAAATAAGCATATGAGTGAAATTTATGATGCTTTCCAAAGGATAAATTAGCCCATAGATAATGATGGAGTAGTTACCATTTTTTGCTCTTCAAAATCATGTTTTGCTAAATAACTAGGGTCATCAATCTGAATTTTGTTATAATCATAGCCTATGTTTAGTTGATTCCTTCACAGTACATTCATAGTATAATGTCGCAACTCCTTGACATACAACAAAGAAGACCATTCATGTCATGGAAATAGTTTTATGCCTTATCGTGTAAATATAGATATAAAACAGCTTGCAAGCAACGTAATTGATTATGGTCAACCTTCCAACCTAAGCGTTCTTCCTGTTCCTCCCCTCTCCATGATTTTGTTTGCTCTACTGACTGAAAACCTTCCTTAGCCTGTCTCTACTCAGGTCCATTTCTAAGAAACCTTTCACGCTTTTCCTTCTAAATTGAATTGTTTGACTTATCATCGTGACTCCGGAACACCAAGCCCATTTTCTAACAACAGATTATTGTTATTTTAGTCTCATTTTCTCTCACCACATCTTTTTGTCCATTGTGAGCGAACTGTTTGAGAACAAGGACTCCATTTTATCTATATTTCAGTCTCTGGGTTGATGACCCATCGGTGTTCATAAATGTTTATTGAAAATGTGAATGGGTTAATTAATTAATTAACTAATTAACAAGAAAAGATCAGTTGATTTGGAGCCTACAAGAAATACATGCTTAAATAGAAATAGGCTTTTATGTTGTCAACACCTAAGTTTTTTATTTAAAATATATGGAAGACAAGATTTGTGCCTTACAATTTATAATTCTTTTCAAAAGTATTTATTTTCACTTTATATGTATGGGTATTGTGCCTGCATGTATGTAAGTGCATTGCATGCATTCCTGTTGCCCATGGAGGGCAGAAAGGAGCGCTGGGTAGCTTGGAACAGAAATTATGGGTGGTTATAAGCTACCATATATTCTCGGAAGTGAACTTGGGTTTCCCTCAAGATCAAAGTGCTCTTAACTACCTTGCCATCTCTCCAGCCACTATAAGCCTTAGGGGAAAAAATGCCATTTCTTAAAGCAATATAACTATATCACTTTCCCCTTTCCTTCCTCCAAACCTTCCCATAGACCCCTTCTTGCTCTTTTTCAAAATCAAGTCCTCCTTTTTCATTAATTTTTGATATAATGATCTTATATTAGTTGTTTTATGTTTTCAGGGCTGATCATTTAGATCTGGATATCCAATTGGTGTGCTCTTCCCTGAGGAAGACTTATTTTTTCATCTACCAGCATTCTTTGGTTACCTGTAGTTCTTGGCATAGGGTTGAGGTCTCCTTAGCTCCACTCTGCTCCCATACACATTAGCACACTTGTTGCTGTTGTCCTTGTTCAGCTCATGTTTAAGCAGTTACATTGGTGAGAATTTGCGGGTATAGCTATTGACATTTCTAGACTACACAATCTCACAGCATACTCCCTGTCCACTCCCCCAAAATGATTCCTGATCTATAAGGCTGTTTAAACAAGCATACTTTATTTTTTTATTACTTTAAAAAAAATACCAATCCAAATTCCCACTTCCCCCTTTCCCTCCCACTCCCTCCACACACCCTCTCCCCACCGCCTCCAATCTTGCGAGAAAGCAAAGCACCCTGCCCTGTGGAAAGTACAAGGCCCTCTCCACTACATCTAGGTTGAGCAAGGTATACATCCAAAGAGAATAGGATCCCAAAAAGCCAGTACATGCAGTAGAGACAAATCTCAATGCTGTTGTCATTGGCCACACAGTCTGCCCCAACTGTCAACCACATTCAAAGGGACTAGTTTAATCCCATGATCGTTCATTCCCAGTCCAGTTGGAGTTGGTGAGCTCCCATTAGCTCAGGCACATTGTCTCAGTGGGTGAACCCCTCATGGTCTTGACCTCCTTACTCATAATCTCACTGTTTCCACTCTTCGACTGGACCTTGAGAACTCAGTCCAGCTCTCCGATGTGGGTCACTGCCTCTGTTTCCATCTGTTGTTGGACCAAGGTTCTATGATGATATTTAAGATAATCATTAGTCTGACTACACAGTAAAGCCAGTTCAGGCACCCTCTCCTCTATTGCTTAGGGTCTTAGCTGGGGTCATCCTTGTGGATTCTTAGGAAGTTTTCTAGAGCCAGGTTTCTCACTAACCCCAAAAAGGCTCCTTCAATCAAGATATCTCTTTCCTTGCTCTCATATCTGTTCTTCCTCCATCTCAACTATCCCGTTCTCCCCAACCCTTCCCTTTTCCCCTCCTCTTTTCCTTCTCCCCTTCCTTCTACTCCCAAACCCATGCTACCAATTTTTTTCAGGCAATCTTGCCTGTTTCCAGGTGAATCTATATGTTTTTCTTTAGGTTCACCTTATTAGTTAGCGTCTCTAGGATCATGAACTATAGGCTCAATGTCCTTTGTTTATGGCTAAAATCCACTTATGAGTGAGTACATACCATATTCATTTTGGGGGGGTCTAGATTACCTCACTCAGGATAGTGTTTTCTAATTCCATCTATTCCATGCAAAATTCAATATGTCATTGTTTTTTTACTGCTAAGTAGTCCTCTAATGTATAGATGTGTCACAATTTCTTTATCCATTCTTCTGTTGAGGGGCATCTAGGTTGTTTCCAAGTTCTGGTTATTACAAATAATGCTGCTATGAACATAGTTGAACAAAAAGCATACTTTATTAATGAGTCTTTCAGTTTCCTTTTTTTAAAGTCTACTTATAAAACAATCCATGTCCTTTTCTCCCAGTGATATCTTAAAAAGGACGATGGAGACTGTGTGGTATGAAGGAGTAAGGTTCCTGTCTGATATCCCAGCTTTCTCATGTTCTAGCTGTAAATTTGTTGAGGTACATTATCAGAGTCTTGATATCTTGTGTATAAAATTATTATCATAATGCAAAGCTCTCCTGAGATTTAAGTGAAGCCTGGAATGAGACAGACAGGTGAAAATATCATATTCTTTTTTCTTACTTAAATAACTCTTTTCTATTTGTTCCTATCTCAGCATAGATTTGCTTGTAAAGAAGTTCAGCAATTAAAGCAACTGAACACTTGTTTAAAACATGTTGTGGGAGCTGGGGAGATGTCAGTAAATTGTTCACCATGGAAGCATGAGGAATTGAGTTCAAAGACCTAATGCCGACATAAAAGCTGGTTGTGGTAGTGTGGCAGAGGCAGGCTGATCTCTATAATTTTGAGGCTAGTCTAGCCTCCATAGCAAAATCCAGGCCACCTAAGGGCTTGCACAATGAGACCATATCTCAAATAGATAGATAAATACATACATTACATGTGTTCCTCAGTTGACATGAGTCTGCCATCAGCAACTCTGTAGAACCCTCCCCCTACAAACATCTTCTTATACATGGCTTACTCCTGCATCTACTTATGCAAAGCTCCTGTCCTGTTCAATGTGGCACCAAGAGCTGATCCTCTTCAGCAGTCAGGGCAAGCCTTCCCTCCACTTTCCATTTGCTTTGTCTGCCTTCTCAGAGGCAGAATACAAACCACCTGTCGGTATGCATCCATTTGTAGTGTATGTCCCACTGTTATATGCAATGCCTCTAGTTCTAGAGAAGATGCACACTGATGACCACAGACATAGTTCAGACTCTCCAGACTGTACGTCCAGCTGATAACACCAATAGCATCAGACTCACAAATTTTAGCTTAGTACAGAGGATAAACATTGCCCTTCTTTCTAATTCACCCAATTTTATGTTATTGTAGTAGAACTTCACTAACAGCAGAAATTTTGTTCTCTGTTTTCGAGAGCTTTAAAATACAGTAAATGATGCATGAAAATAATGTTCAGGTTACTGATTAGTAAGTAATGAAACTAGCTAATCCTTTTTATGTGTGTGCCAACCACCACACAAAGATCTGGAGATGTAGTCACGATCTCTGTAAATATTAACAATACAAACTTAATTCACAAAATAGGTTGAATAGGGGAAATGTCTAGAACACCAGGCAGACATACACAAAGAAATTATCATAAGCTTTTATCTAAAGAGTGGTAGTATTTTGTCAGAACTAAAGCAAGGAAGTTGGCATGTGTGTAAATGAGAGTGTAGAGAGAGTCAGCACACAATAAAAGCTAAGAAAGTTTTTTATCTTAGAAGTCTAAACTGAGAAAAGGCAGCCTTGTAGACTAAAAAGATACCACATATGAGCGACTCATTAAGGCCAACAAAATGCTTATGCTTTTCCTAAGGGCAGTGGCACATTATCAAAGTAGTTCTGGCTTGAATGTTGGGGACTAGTTCAGAGCTAACTTCACTGGTCCAGGGAGAGGAACTGGTAATGTGGGCTAGGGTGATGGTTGTTAACATGGGAGAATGTCCCTGTATGTAGAAAATCTCAGGAGAGTAATTGAAAATGCCTATACAAAATTTGGGGACTAATATAAAGTTTCTGGCTGGAATATGTGAGACTTGTAATCAAAGAAGGGATCCAGAGAGAGAAGCAGATCAGGAGAGGAAGAAGCTGAAGGCATGCTATGTATCAGAGAGTTACTGGCAATGGTATACTTAATGTATTTGTGGAAGGCTCACAAACAAGGCTAGGTGACACTCTAGCTTTGTGTCTGTTGCTGTGGTTAAACCCATGACCCAAAGCAATTTAAGTGAGGAAGGTTTCATTGGTTCACAATTACAGGTTAAGGTCTAAGTCAAGACAGGACCTGAAGCAGCCAGTCACATCACATCCATGATGCCTACTTGCTGCTGAGGCCTGGCTAGCTTTCCCAGGCTTAGATAATTCAGGGCCCAGCCTATGAAACAGTGCCTCCTGCCATCAAGGTGGGCCTTCCCACATCAATGAACAATCTTGACCATTGCTGGAGAGATGGCTCAGAGTTCAAGAGCACTGACTCCTCTTCCAGAGGTCCTGAGTTCAATTCTCAGCAACCACATGGTGACTCACAATCATCTCTAGTGAGATCTGGTGCTCTCCTCTGGCATGCATGCAGTATACCATATACATAATAAATAAGTAAACCTTAAAAAATATAAATAAATAAATAAATAAACAAGAAATCCAAATCAAACAATCTTGACAATCCCATGTAGATAGGATCACAAATCCACCTTGTTGACAAAACTAACTAGTATCAATGTTATTTATGAAGTGTTCAAGAAAGTGTCTAGCCACTTAAAAGGTCCACTGTGTTAAATAAACCACACATAGCACACCTAGGGTCTTAATGTTGCTTCAGAGGAAACTAGTGTGAAGAAGAAGTGGAGAGAGGGCAAAGGAGAACCCCAACAATACTAACCTGTGCAATAGACAAGTCCAGACTAGCGTCCGGCCTGATCTTGACCCTCATTTCTCCTTCACAGTAGAAGGAGTGCAAGCTGTACCATGGGAATAAAGGCTCTGCTCACCAGGTAGCTCCACCATCCTCACTCAGTAAAAGTCCTTAAAGTCATCATGGCCAAAGAGGGTGAAACTGGGTGAAAGCCCTTTGTGATGCAAGCAAGCAAGCCTGTGGGCCTACCTGTCACACTTAATTGGCTAGCATCAAAATGACCCCTTTACCTCCTAGGAGGCGGGGAAAGTTTACTAGTCACCCTGAGAAGAAGGGAAGCCAGGAAGTTGGTAAGAATCAACGCGCACCTGTAGAGCAAACAGCTAATTCCGTGAGATGCGAGCAGAGCAGGAACAGAGAGGACACTTCTCAGATATTTTAAAAGAAAGTGATAGCCAACTTGAGCGTTAAAGAGCAGTTTAATAGGCAACGGGGAAAAGACTCTGGGCCTCAAGAACAGTGTAAGTGATGCCCTCGGCTGGCATTCATAGACCAGGAATCCAGCGACCATGAGGGAGGTACAGATGCAGGGCGGGGCGAAGGCAGAAATGAGGAAGTCAGCTGCGCTGTTGCAAATGTGAGGACACCGGCTTCTTAAAATATTTCATCTTGAGCATGTTTCCAGACAAGCCAGAAATCGGCCCCAAAGGCCACTGGGGTACACGAGGGGTGAGTTTTAAAGTAATTCATTTGTTCTTTCATTTTTCTTTCAGGCTTTACATTACGTTAGGCTGCATGGGATGAACAGACCACGCGGCGTCCATAGACTCCAGGGCAGTTTACTTGCTTGCTCGTTTTATTTTCTAAATCTTTATAATTCCCCCCCCACAAAATTTTTACCTTAATCTTCTATGATAACATTGACTAATACTTTGGAAACTTAGGAAACTTTGCTGTCATTTTCTTGTTAGAAGTCTATAAAAATTATCCCCTTGCCAACATGAGTTTATATTAAAACATTTTTAATGTTTTCTCTAAACAAATACAGGTTATTTGTTGTTGTTTTTTTTTTCTTTTAATGAGCATCTTTAAAAGGGTACATCAGGACAATGTTTCTCGTTTTTCAGAAGCAGCAGTAACAAAATGTGACCTGAAGTGCGATTAAGGTAATGGGAAGTGTGATTATTCCAGAGAATTGTGAATTTAAATTGCCAGTTCACTGAACATGTTACTCAAATACCTGCCAATCTCTCTCCAACGATGTGAAAAGCGGTGATAAAAAGAATTCCTGATGACTTGATTGAAGAGCTGCATGTTTGGAAGTCACCAAGTACTCAGTATGTAGCATAATTTTATTTTTGAATTGTACGTTTCGATTCTAAAGGCTGAATTAATTGTAATTTGGTCGAGCTATTTACTAGTAAAACCATTACCCATCATATTGTACTTTCCTTTGTTTGGCTTGGAGGTTATCAAAGCTAGGGCTTTATTGTTCATGGTGCCCGTATGAAAAGTAAAACAAGTTTTGATTCTAGAATTAGTAAAAAGACTTTCAAACGCAAGTTATAAAAGGTCATGAGTATCCTGGAGGTGGTGGCACACACCTTTAATCCTAGTGTTTGAGAGGCAGAGGCAGGTGGATCCCTGTGAGTTTGAGGCCAGCCTGATCTACAGAGCCAGTTCCAGGATAGCCAGGAACACACGGAGGAACCCTGCCTTGAAAGACAAATAAATAAGAGGCGATCATTTCTGAGGAGCAGAAAAACTTTTAAAATAAAACAGAAGAATTGTGAATGAAGGCAAAAAAGAATTCCTAGCAATCATGCCTGACAGAGTCTCAATTATTCTGTCCGTGTTTTTCATGTCACGTGAGAATTCACACTCTTACCACTCCTGGACTGTCCTCACGGACACGGGCAGAAACACTGGGCTTTCTCACGCTGTAACTATGACGTCATACTTTGGGAAACTCAAAAGTTCAGCAATAATTCTAAATACTCTGGCATGACTGTGAAGCCACTGCCAAAGAAGAAAGAGCGCCACCTAGTGAATTCCTCGACGAATCTTTCCTACCAGTCCCTCATTTGGGTGATCCGGTATCTACTGTGGGCACAGGCCTCTCAAGTCGTTGATGCTAATTTTGTACTGAATGAAATTCTCTCAGTGGCCTTTACACTCTGCTGCACGCTTTTGTTTGGCATCCTGTGTCAGGAATGTCCATACGCCTTTGGATCTGCTGAAATCCTCTGTACACTTCAAGGCACAATTTAAAAATCTGTTTCTTCACTACGACGTCTCCACTGCCTGTGGATCTTGTATTTTTATCGCATTTCCTACTATCTCCTTCTCTCATATGCATGTATAGTATAGTCAAATGTCTGTCTATTTCACCAAACTGTAGCCTAAGGGCATCTCTATGTTTATAATACAATAAACACTCAATTCTTGTTGCATGGAATAAGGAATTAATCTCTAGAGGTAATTTTCCTTTTGTATTGCTATTAACTATTCCTCTGCTAAAGGAACAAAGATTCTAGAATATGTTTGGGAGGTATCAACGATATTATGGAATATTCCCGTCATATCTTTTTGCTACTGGTTGGCTAAATGACCATAAAAAAGATTTTTATACACTATGAAGTTTCTTACTTCTTGAAGATAAAGTATTACTAACTAATAGACTCAAAATATTAATCTTTTATTGTTTTAACCTTTTATTACTTTGTAAACTAAAAACATAATCAGTAGATACGCATTGAGTAAGTGTATTGACATAAAGAAGACAAAATAACCTAAAAAGACAAGCAGAAACAGGCACTGATTGACACAGAGAAACCCTTATCACGGACACTCCCTGTTTGCCCTGGACTGCACAAACTCCCCATCTCTCCCTCTCACACGTATAAGGCTCAGAAGGAAGCAAGAACCAAGGGATGAAACGTGCAAACAGTTTGACATTTGTAAGAGATCTCTGTATGGATGGATGGGTCCCAAGGGCTCACCGTAGAAGCAAAGCTATGGAACTCAGGCTTGGTTGATACTAATATCAGGGATGGAACTCTCCTGACCGGATCCTGAGAGGAGCCAGATGTGGTGGTAAAGGAGGTCCTACCATGAAAATGAGGCAGGAGGGAAAATTCCAACTGATGCAGACTCTTGCAGTGTCTATGAAAACAGGGAAGTCTTTTAGAGGGATCTAGGGTCCCCAAAAGCTTCACAGCTGTCACAGCTGCCCTGAGCCAGTGGCTCTTGAGTTTTTGTATTGCAAATTTAAAGAATAAAATTCAGGGGCCCCAGAGGGTGAGTTTTAGAGAGTTTATTGTGTTCTCAAAGTTGGAAACTAAGAGAGAGAGAAAGTGTGGAGCTTTTATATAACAGAGAGAGTCCCGGGAAATAGGGCACTATTCAGTTGTTAGTCTAGAGGCTGTTGGAAGCACCCTGGGCATGGAAGAGTGAATTAGGCAGTCCACTTGGCCCATGTGGTTTTCAGGTGTCCGCTCTCACTTTCAGAAATGTAGGAAGGCACAGGTGATCATTTAGGAGTCAACAAAAGATGAAGAGCTAGAACTTCTTTGGCATTTCTGGCCTCCAGCAGGGACGTTCTCAGATGGGCTCCTTGACCACCTTCTATCTGCTGCTCTTCCCAGCCAGACACAGGACCAAAACTCAAGCTAGAAGGCAAGTGTGCTCTTCTTAGAATTAGACAGAAATTTTAGTTATGGGGTGGAGTGGGGAGACGCACCAGCAGAATGGCTTTAGTAGAGGAGAAATGAGTCCCATGTCTTGAATGCCCTGGATTTCAGAGGAAAGAGGAAAGTAAATGTTACAACTTTTGGTTGATGTTTCTCGAATCATGTCTCATGTGTTCAAAACCCCCAACATAAAGGCTGTATCTCATGCCGATTAATTCAGAATCTCTGGAAGCAGGACCTGAATTTCAAAACTTAAGAAGACTCACCAAACAGTTGAAGAGTAATGCTTTAGTGTGAGACAGCTATGGAAATACTCCTCCTGTGCCGAATCCTAGGCTGGTTACCAAGCCATCAACTGCCTATCAACTTCCCAGCAGAGGAAGCCAGGTATAACCAAGATGTTCCACATAACGCTGGAGTAAAAGAATGGATGGGCAGAGATGGGAACCAGTGCTAGACTAGAGCAGAGCTGGAACCTGGTCTGGCCTGTCTGGAAACCAGCACTCAGGCTCAGCTGTGCACAAAGAGGAAACGCTCCACGAATCAGCCTGGGCATGGCCCAGAGAGGCAAAGACAGCAATCCCTGCTGACCCACAATGACAATCACTGTGTGCCAAGCTTTTCCGTGTCTTAGTATTTATTATGGGAAAAGGGCGTACTTATATGAGGAGTCGAATGGAAGCTTGATTTCTATTGCTTTGTTCAAATTATGGCTGACAGTAGGGAGCTACAGGAAAACCAAGAAAAGCCTGGTGCAGAGGACATCTGAAGAAATAAAAATTGAATTGCTGATGAAATATAAAAGTTTACTTTCCCCCAGGTTTTTGTTTGTGTGGTGAAAGGGCTATTTGAAGGCACTTTTTATTCAAGGAAAAAAAATCTAAATTAATGAAGAATAATTTAAATTTTAAAATTCAGACAGCATCATATTTCTCAAACCTATATCTTCTATTATTATTATAAATATGAATGTGAGATTTATTTTAACATGAAAATATTTACGATTAATCTTGCTTCTGGGGTTTTCCATTCTATCATGTATGACTCATCAGGAATATGAAGAAAGACCCTTTTCAAAAATGGAGTGAATAAGCGATTCTCTCTAGGCAAAATAAATATGTATTAGGTTATGAAAAGCAAGCAAGTACAAATGTTTATGTTATGAAAACCAAGCAATTGTAAACTCTTTGAACTTTATAGAATCTCCCACTGGAACTGTTATAAGTTCACTCTGTTGACTTCTAGCCTGGCACAGGCTAGTCCTACTTTTCAATACTTCTAAACATACTTGGTAATATTTTTGGAATCTCTATTTAAAACACCAAACTTTCCTGAGTCAAGGAAAGGAAACAGTTATTTGTCCCTTTACTTAATATAAAAGAAAAAAAATCACAGTGAAATTAAATGATCAGTGAATATAGGCAATATGAATTAGCCTCCCAAGTTTAATAAGCAAGATTAGTGTAACAGGATCATAGCCTGAGTACATTTACCAGAAACACAAATAGGCAAAACCTCCTTATTACACATAATGCTAGGGATGGCTCAGGAGGAAGGAGAAGCATTTGCTGGTACGCCTGATGACTTGGGTTTCATTCCTGGGAGTGGCACAGTGGGAGAGAACTGACTCCTACAAGTTGTCTGTCCTCTGGCATCCACGATATCCTCAATGCTATGGTATGTGCATACACATACTTACATTCATACATGCATCCGTAAATATATACACAGAATAAGAAGGTTTAAGATGGTAGTTTGTCTTGACAGTGGGAGCAACTTAAACTTTTAGGGCTGCTAGTACTATATTTTGAATTTGGGTTTGGTTATCTGAACATGATCAGTTTAAGGAAATTCAATCTAGCATACATCTCTGCTCAGTGGATGTTTCTGTAAGCTTTGATAAAATGTCTAACCCCTACCAGAAGCACCTCCCCATAGCATAATGAATTAAGTCAGGGGCAGGGTGGATGACCACTTCCCATCTTGTTCTGGGTGTGCTGCCCCCCACCTTTGTGGTTACTCTCTATGTGGCCTTGAGAAATCACCAAATCTCTTTAGAACCAGGCCCCTCGGTGACAAAAGTGGATTGTAAAAGCCTAGTACTAGGCAGTGTGGAGCAGGTGATGAGTCATGGATTGGCTTGGCGATTGTGAACTACGGCTGCATCGCACCCCAATCAGCCTGTATGAGGAAGCATAGAAATGTTTCCTAACAGCTACTAGTATTGAAATATCGAATGTCTTGCTGTTGTTATTTCTAACCCAGTCTGGGGTAGCCAGATTCACCCACCTGAAAACCTCCAATTAAACAATACAACAAGCCAGGCGGTGGTGGCGCACACCTTTAATCCTAGCACTCAGGAGGCAGAGGCAGGCAGATCTCTGCGAGTTGAAGACCAGCCTGGTCTACAAGAGCTGATTCCAGGACAGGCTCCAAAGCTACAGAGAAACCCTGTCTCGAAAAACAAACAACAACAACAACAAAACAATACAACAGTCTGAAATGGGAACAGATCACCTCAGCATGAAAGGGATTATCTCTTGGGTGCTGACCCTGACTCTAGAAAGGGATATGCTGGAATATTACAGGCATTGCAAGACGATAAGTTTTCAGTCTTTTCCAGATTAGAAAAAAAAAATCAAGGAACTGGTCTTTACCTAACTGACGTAAAAGAGGAAATGACCTCATCAGAGACGGAACAGACATGGTCTTTGGAGAGGACAGTAATGATCAGGAAACCTTTGGGAGAAGATGCAAGCTAGAGGGATGATGAACAGGTAGCGCCTGAGCAACGTTTAATACTCAACGTACGGGAAGCACTGCCGTGAGAGAACTGAGGGACACGGATCCTGCTGGGCCCTGCCGTGAGACCAGCGAAGAGCTGGGGAAACAGTGAGGGGCCCACATGTGCAGATTATGAAAAATCACCAACTTGTCAAGTCTAGCTAAGAAGGAGGGTGGAGCATGGGATAACACATTACCATGAAGAACTAGGAGAAGCAGTGCTTCATGGACAGGTATCAGGTTGTAAACTGAGAGGGGTATCTCCAAATTACAGGATGTGGCCTACAGCAAATTTTAAAAAAAGCAATGGTTGATTAACATTAAATTAATATTAATATTAGTTAATATTAAATGTTGTTATAGCCCTATGCAGTCCACCCTCAGGCTTATGGTAAAATAATAAAAACAATAGAAATATTCCAATAGTATCTTCTCCCAACCCGAGCTGGTACATATACAACACAGGCCTGCCATTTTAACTCAGAAGGCAAATGGAACATTAAATGGTTCGGGAGCATCACAGGGGAATGGAGAGAAAGACTGTAATATAGCACCTGCTGGGAGATAGTGTGTCTGTCTATATGTGTCAGGGAAGCAGTATTTGTGAAGTTTTTTTAAACAACATGGTCACTTAAAGAAGGCCTAAGAAATGACAAAACTGATTGACATGCCAATACGGATGGAGAACATCTAATAAACCCCAATCTTTAGATGGAGAGTTAAAGGCAATTCACGGTCATTAAGAGAGGGAGAACCAGTGTTGTAATAGGGGGCATCTGTGTCTCACTGCACCTGAGTGGAGTGCGGCCGTTTGTTTCCAGAGCCTGGCTCCCAGCCGCAGCCACTAGTTTATGCCCGAAATGATTACACACAGACTATATTCATTTAAATACAGCCTTGCCCATTATCTCTAGCCTTTTCTTGGCTAGCTCTCACATCTAAACTAACCCATTATAAAAGTCTGCATGTTACCACGAGGTGGTGACTTACAGGACAATTCTAAGGTACGTCCATCTTGGGCGGAGGATCATGGTGGCTCTCACACACTTCCTTTCTTCCCCGAACTCTGTTCCATCTACTCTGCCCATTTAAGGGCTGTGTCCTATCTTACAGGCCAAGGCAGCTTCTTTATTAACCAATGAAAGCAACAGAAATAAAGATGGACCTTCCTACAAACCAGTCTTCGTTGGGGACCAGCACCCTAATATTCCATCCAAAGCCAAGCAGTCAGACCTAAACACATACGCATAATGAGCAACAGCAATGGATTCAGCAGGCTGAATTTCTATGTATGTATACATATGTTGGTAAGTATATGAATGTAACAATAATAATTACAGAGCAGCCATGATTTTGAGAGGGAGTGGGAGAACATGGGAGGAGAGGGAAGGCATTGAGGAATGGGTAGAAATTATGTAAATACAGTACTCACATGAAATTTTCAATTTTTTTTTAAAAAAAATGATGAATAAACTGTAAGGCATTATGAGAGACAGAAGTCAAGGGAAACAAGGTTTGGGGCCTTAAGGTTTGTTTGTTTGGAGACAGAATCTCAAACTGTAGCAATGGCTGACCTGATACTTACTATGTAGACCAGGCTGCCCTCAAACTACCAGAGGATAAATGGCTTTTGCTTCCCAAGTGCTGGAATTAAGGTCATTAAATAAAGTCATTGCAGAAATCACAGTCGTTTGCTAGGACAGGAAGACTAGATAGCAGCTTCTAAGAGGTAAGTAAATTAGGAGGAAGGTGAACCAAATACCTGGAGCAGGAGAGAAAGATCAGCTTTGAGAGAGCCTATCAGTAGGCTAGTGAGATGAGGACTGAGACGTGAAACTGAAATTTAGGAAAGCAGAAGGCAGGCCTGGTCCCAACAAGAACTACTTATGTGGAGGTGAAGTTCAAGCCCAAGAAGTTGCAGTTGTTTGTCTATAAAGTGAGAGACTTTGCCAAAAAAGGGCATACTACGTAGTAATTGCTTTGAGAAAATTAACAAATATAGACGGTTCAAATATATATTTTTTAAAGAAAATCCAAGGTGAAGCCTTCTGTGTTGATGGGGAAGATGCAAGTGTTTCCTTGCACAGAAGATACATAGAAGGAAGCCTATCCGGGTAGAGATTGTAGACATTTTATTCCGATGGTATGTCTGAGAAAGATGAACTAAAGTTAATTACTCATGATGTGGAGTGTAAAAGAGACCAAGAAAGAAAATATGACCTGTATTGCGGATGCATAAATTGTTAGCCACATTCAAATATGGACACATTTAGAACAAATACATCCAATTTTCTCACCTTTTACAAACAGGTGTTCCTGGGTTTGGTTTATGTTACAGTTTGCTTGTGACACATTGTTCATAACTACATATTTTTAAAAGGTAGAATTAATTTTAAAAGGTGGAAAAGGAAAGAAAGGTAGATGAACTTATTGACCAAGACCCTCAAGTAAAGAGGGGGTCTGGGACTGAGAACACAGAGGCATTGAAGGGTCTCATATGGGAGTGATAAATGAAGGCAGACACGATGCAGATGTGTGTACAGGGAATGATTTGATTCTCTGTAGAATTGATTTCTCAGGTAAGAGACATATAGCTGAGAATGACGAAGGCAAAGAGATGGAGCAGAAATGATAGATAGAACCATTTATAGATTGAAGAGCTCCTGTAGGGAAAAGCAAAATTGTTGAACAAGTGTGTGCCAAGGATGACTAAGGGTCCCTCCTTCTCTTGAGCTCTGATTGTGTATATTTTCTTCAACAGCCCACATGGCTAACTGGTTTTCTCTAGTATTCTATAAAACTAAAAGATAAATGGCTTTATTTACTTTTTTTAATGGAAGTCAGACTTCTTCATAAACAAGAAGCACCAAGAGAAAAAAACGTAGGCTGGCTATCTGACATAAAAGTAACACTTGTAGAATATTAAAAACATATTCATTGACTCAGCCATTCAACAAAAGGTTACAGAGTGTCTTCTATATGCTACAAGTTTTTTTTTAAAAAAAAAGAGCCTATAGTTAAATGGGAATAAGAGAGTAATCAAATTCACAAATAAATGGGGAACTGCAAAGTGATCCCACTGTAAATGAAAAGAGGATGGATCTATAATGGCATTTAATAATGACTTTACTCCCTTGAAGGGATGCACTGAGCAGGCTGCCCACGGGTAGGAGTGAAGTCTGCTGCACACAACTCTGAGGAAAATGGTGTGCACACTGTACCCTGGGCAGAACAAACAACATATGTACACAGCAGAGCTGGGAGGTAGAGAGAGGACAGAGTGCTCCGGGCTGAGCGCCAGCAAGAGGAAGAGGGGTGGGATACAAACACAGCAGGGTGGACAACCATGTTAATATTGTCCCTGTAGGCTGAAGGCCAAGAGTGGCAATGAACTTGTCAGAAGGATGATCATATTCGCAGAAGTGACAGAGGCAAGAAGTGAATGTTTACAGGAGGTATTTGAAACCAAAATCATAGTTTTGCAGTGGATTTGATTTAAAAAAAATTGTGAGAGAACAGCCACCTGGTTTCACTGTCTTGTTTGACAGGACAGATGATACTCTGGTAGGTTTGTGAAGGAAAACCAAGAATTCAGATCTTGTCATATTAAAATTGCAACAGTAAGAGTATAAATGTATAATTTAGTTGACATTAATCAATTGTAATCAATATTTTGGTGATGCTAAATATAATCTACATTCTGTATTTATTTCTGATGCTACCTGTGTTGATTTTAGGATTTTTTTCCCTCAGCTGTTTGTTTTTGAGACAGATCTCAGTATGCAGCACTGACTACACTTGGTTTTTTAGACCAGGGTGGACTCAAACTAACAATTCCAACTGCCTCTGTCTCCTAAGTGTTGGGACTAAAGGCATGTACCATGCCAAACACCTGTGCTGCTATTATTTCTGGTATATTTTGAAGGATGGTATTTTACTTTGCAGAATAACTTCAGAGCTTGGTAACAAGATTTCTATTATAAAAGTGAACATTGTCACAGGACAATGCAGAAGAACCAAGCAGGAAGCGGTACGTAGACCATGCTGCATCTGTCTTCAGAAGCTCTGGAAACTCCGTAGCTGACTTTTTCTCTCACTTTGGACTTCACCTTTCTTCACCGCACTGCATTTATTTTTAATGCAATGCTTAAAGGGATACTAACTGAGGTAAACCATGGTCTGCCCAGAGCATCCTCCAGTCACCCGGTGGAAACAATTACCGGAGAACATAAAACTATATAGTAAATAGCTCAGGCTTTTCTCAGTGTTCTCAGATGGGACAACTTCTCATCTCCAAATAAACAGAAAAACACACGCACAAGAGAATTAAATAGGTCTGAAAGCAAAAATTCAAGGTGAGCAGAAGTCTGACTTTGTAAACAGGAAGAGAAAAATGACAATTATTCATGATCAAAAGATACATAGTTGAAATAGGAGCCAACCACACACACAAAATCAATTATAAGAACAAGGCCACTAAAGCAGGATGTAAGAGGAAATGTAAAGGAGAATTATTATAATGAGTTATTATCAGCAATAACAGCGAGACACCTATAATTTATCAGCATCTAATAAGATGTGCTGTTCTAGGGCAAAATGATTTCTTGAATGATACTATTGTAAGTTCAGATGAATGGCCATTGCAGAATGCAGTATTTCTTCTTCCTGACGTCTGAGACAATGTGTCAAACTCTAAATGTGAAAATTTGACAAAATATGAAAGAAGTCACACTCTGTAGTCAGAGGCCACTCATTTGCTTCCTGGCCACTCAGACCAGAAATAACCACACAGAAACCCTGCCTCAAACAATCAAAAATTAAAAGTAAAAATGAAAAATAAAGTTAAAAATAAAGCTATGTAAAGATGGAAAACACACAGAGAATCTGGATACTGTATGTTACTATGTTGTCTTTGAATTGTATGACTGCTGAGGATGGTGCAACAGCTAAGAAAAGACATTTGATTATAAATGCTGCTAGATTAATCCAACATATATTTTTTGAAAATGTATTGATTTTAAAATTTAAGTCAAAAGATATGTTACTTTGGAGAAGAGATTTTGTTTTCATTCCACAGAAAATGAGAGGCTGTAGATTCATTCTGGGTTAAGAAAAATCAGGTTTGATTAAGGAAGACCCTCTGAAAACTGTCTGATAGGAGAGGATGGCCCAGATGATCCAACATTTTAGAGGACCTCTATTGGAGTTTCTTCTGAGTTCTACATCCAGAACAGCCTCAAGATTGCTGGCTGAGATGATCAATACTCACAGAATATTCTAGTCAAGACTTGACCATAATCCTAAATTTTCATTAGGTCCCCATAATATTATCATTGCTCCCAGTCAGCAGGAAGTAGCCTAGAAAAACTATGCCCACATTCCAAAAAATTGAATTATGGATGTTTGTTGTTTGTCTTTGTTTAGAGTGTTGGTTACAAGTTGTTATAGACAATGGTCAGGAAAAAAGCTAAACAAATGAGATCAGATTTAGAGTTCTTTTTTTAAAAAGAAAAAAAGTGTGGGGGGTGCTATGGGACAATGGTCTTGTACCCTGTAAATATTTGTCACTTGTGTTGATTTAATAAAATGCTGGTTGGCCAGTAATCAGGCAGGAAATATAGGTGGGGCAACCAGGGTAGGAGAATTCTTGGGAGAGGAAAGGCTCAGTCTGCAGTTGTCACCCAAACACAGAGGGAATCAAGATGAAAATGCCTCACTGATAAAAGGTACCAAGCCGTGTGACTAACATAAGCAAGAATCATGGGTTAATGTAAGATATAAGAGTTAATAAGAAATCTGAGCTAATAGGCCAACCAGTTTATAATTAATATAAGCCTCTGTGTATTTCTTTGGGACTGAACAGCTGTGGGACTGGGAAGCACAGAAACTTCTGTCAACAACACTCCCAAATTTTCCTGACTTTTCCCTTTACCCCTTCAGCTCTCAGTAATTTTTATGTATATGAAAACTATACTTTGTATTTTGTAAACATTTTAATGTCTTACATTAAACATTTACCTTTTCTAAATATATAGCTTATTTTGTGCGTACGTAGTAATTATGAAGCTATTTCCGAGCATATTAATCTAATAACTTATGTTTAAGACTGTGTTCCTATTTTTTATGATTAAGAATATAATGAAAACCTGTACATGTACATATTTGCCTCTGATAACACAAAGACAGATAATCTATCAAATGTCGTGAACCACTTTAACATTTTACATGTTTAAATTTTCTCAGTTATGCACAAATCACCCTTCTAGTCACAATGTAAGGAAGTGTCTGCTCAAACAAGGTACTGCATTTCTTTAATTCGAGCACTCAGGAGGATGAGAGAGAGGACTTGAGTCTAGGGCCTGTCTAGGCTTCATACCCTACATTGTGAGAGGCATAGGATTTCTTAATAAAGAATTGGGAAAAAAAGACAAAGATAAAAAAGCGTAGCCTCTTCATGAGATGGATAGCAACAATTAAAGGAGTGGATCCATCACTCACCACGAACAAAAATTAATTCAAATGTATCACAGATCTTAATGTAAGACCTGAAATGTCAAAACTGTTAGAGGGAAACACTTCAAGATATGGACATAGCAAGGACTTTCTGCAAATGGCTCTAATAACTCAAGAACTTATAGAAAGATTAGACAAATGAGGGTGCATGAAATTAAAGACTTTTGAAAACCAAAGAAAACAACTGATCAAAGATGTAGCATATACAACGGGAGAACATATTTGCCAGATATTCATCTGAGAGGACATTAATATTTAGCATTGATAAATAACTTTTAATTAAAAAGCAAGCGGGTGGAAAATGGTTTAGTAAGAGTGATTGTTGTGCAAGTATGAGAGCCTGGGCTCAAATCCTGAGAATCTACTCTAAAAAGTTGAGTGGGCTCCATTCTCTCTTGTAACATCAACACTGTCAAGGTTGGCCACAAAAAGTTGCTGGCGCTTGCTGGCTACCAGACTATCTCCAGGTTTAATAAGATATACTCCCCTGTACCCAAATAAGTGCCATCTATGACCCAACCAACAGCCTTGAAAGAATATAGGGTGGGAAGATGAAAAAGAGGCAGAGGAGGATGGTTCATTAGCTGTGGAAAGAGGTGAATCTGAAAAGGTGAGGGTAAAGAGGAATGAGTTGAAGTTAATGGTCAGGTAGTCATCTAAGTCCAAGGAGATGTCTGAGCCTGGACTATGATCAAGGGCCAGGTCTTGATATGGTGCACTGGAGCAGCCTAGGGGGGCTCTGTTGGTGTCTGTGGCTTCTGTTGCTGCTAAGAGCCAATCAAGACCTGTGGTATGGGTTGCCACCTGGGGTCACAGTGGTAACCAAAATCTACATACCTTGGGGGCCATGCCAATCTGAGTGTAGGCAGACATGGAGAATTGTTATTAATTAGGAAAGCTTGGCCTACAGCTTAGACTTGTTTCTAACTACTTCTTACAACTTAAATTGAATTTAAATTGAAGCATGCTTGAGCAGCCTGTATATGGTGGCTCTGCTGAAATTGTCCATACTGGCTTTCATGGTCTAAGATGACGAGGACAACTCACCAGGTCTCTTCCTCAACAGAGCACCAGATCTCATTACAGATGATTGTGAGCCACCATGGGGTTGCTGGAAATTGAACTCAGGACTTATAGAAGAGCAGGCAGTGCTCTTATCACTTACCGTTGAGCCATTAACCCATTTCTATTAATTTAGTCCTGTTACAAGACTCATGGCTACTTACCTCTCCCCTTGCATGTCCTGTTTCTTCTGTGTCTCATGTCATCTCTCTGTGACTCTGCCTTTCTTCTTCTTAGTGCCTTCTCTGTCCCAAAAATCCTGCCTGGCTATTGGCCATTCATCTTTTTATTAACCAATCTAAGTAGCATGTCTTCACAGTATAAAAAAGATTGTTCCACAACATGGGTGGCCTGCACAGCCACATGGGGCCATGGTCACAACCTGTCCTGGGATGCCAAGGACTGTGTCCTGTTCTGTGGTTCTGCCATGGCCTAGGTATGTTCTGATGTCCCTGATCTATGTTGCTGCCAGGGGCCACAGGGACACATGGGGTCTGGACTGCAGCCTGCAACCATGAAGCATTCTGAGGACCATGCTGCCACTAGTGACATCCTGATCTGAGAGGCCCCGCAGTGTCACCCAGGGTCATGGTGTCTTCTGGGCCAGGGTTGCTGCAGAGAGCCATGTCTGGGTCTGTGACTCTACAGCAGTCAAGGTGCAAGTTGATATCCAGGGCTCCTGTTGTCACTGAGAGCCATGCTGATGGTCAGGGTCTGGTTGGACCATGTAGTTGTGCAAGGACCAGTCATGCCTGGGACCATGCTGATCCGGGTGGCTGATGCTGTCACCTGGAGCCATGGAGATTTCTAGGCACAGGCTGATGCCCAGGACCATGTCTGGGTCCATTGCCCTGTGGAGGCTGGGGTCTGGGGTGGTATGCCTGGCTCCAGTTGCCAATGAAGGCTCTGTGGATTCATGGGGTCTAGCCAGCCACCTTGGACCATGTTGGTGCCTGGGGGCCATGCTGCTGCTGGGACTGCGTGGTGGTGTCTGGGCCTAAGCTGCTGTCAAGAGCCATATCTGGGTCTATGGTCCTGTTGCAGTTGGGATCTGTGATGATGTCCATGGTCTGTGTTAGCACAGGGGTCATTAGAACCATGCTGTGCTGAGTCGTCCTCAACTCTTTGCTGGCCCTGGGATGGCTAGCCCTGTCCCTCACTGGATACTGTAGCAGGTGAGCTAGCCCTACCCCTATGGGAAGAGGTCACCCAAGCACCTGGGAAAGATGACCTCACCCCTCACCATAGGCATGTACCTCGCCTGGGAAGCACATTAGAGCTGACCCTGTGGTCTGGAGGAAGGAGAGCCTACCCTGAGGGATTAAGAACAGGAGAGCTGACCCTACTCTCCCTCATCTGCCACATATAGGCATGGGGGAGAGAAAGATGCCCTTCCCCACACCGATTGACACCTGTGGCAGGTGAGAGAGCTGGCCCCATGATCACAAGAGTAGGAAAGCTAGCCCTGACCCTCACCAGCTGCAGTGCATAGGAGAACAGGCCCTGCACCTCACTTGAGATACATACTAGAGCTGACTTCATTGTCAGAGTCTCAGGCAAGCTGGCCCTGAGGGCATAAGAGCAGGAGAGCTGGCACCCTCCTGGCCCTGTACTCCCACTACAACAATCAGGAGATAGGGTCCTGCACCTTGCTTTGGCAAAACAATAGACATGGCCCTGGTGGTATGAGTGAGGGGGACCCATATCTGAGGGTCCGAGAGCAGTAGAACTGGTCCCACTCTTTGCTGCAGGTTTCATCGTGTGAGCTAGTTTAGGCAGTGCTGGAGAGCTCGCCCAGTAGTAACAATGAGGGAAAACTATCCAGCTGGCCAACCCAGCTAGCACCCAGTCCAAGAACCAGGGCTAGAGTCGGCCCACCTCACTATCCAACAAATCTATGAACTAATGGAGCAATTGAAAGGGATGAACCTACGGATCCAAAACAGTAGGATATCAATGACACGGGACAACAACAGGAAATCCAAGAGGAGCCCAGTGAGAGTCAATTATCAGTAGTGTAGCAGAAACCAGAGGCTTCAAACCAGAC
>JAQHUG010000193.1:3635991-3661422 GCA_028555095.1 Dicrostonyx torquatus | reverse complement strand
TTTTTTTATTTGCTTGTTTGTATTTGTTTTTGCTTTGCTTGGCTTCTTTAGTTTGATTTTGGGGTTTTCTTTTAAATCTGGTTTTGATTTGGAAAACAAGTTGCAAGAGCAGATGAAAGGAAATGGGGAGGTACGTGGGACTTGAATACATGATGTGAAATCCACAAAAAATCAAAAAAGGTAAAAAAAAAAATAAATACACTGCCCCAAAGAAATATGACAGAGAGCAATAGAGTAGGTCACCAGATATACTCCTCTGACTTCCATGCATATGCAGGAGTATACACCATACATGCACACGTGTGCGTACACACACACACACACACACACACACACACGCCCCCACACACATACAAATAAAATAAAAGGTAAGAAAACCCAAGTCATCTAATCAATAATGTACAAAAGTATCTAATAGATAGTCCCCAAAGAGGCACAAAGAGCCAATAAGAACCTTAGATACTGTGTATCATCCTTATACAAGTGCACTGGGTAGTTAGTTCTGGGACAACTGGACACAAGAGAGAATCATCAGAGGAAGGCCCCTCAGCTGAGGAAATGCCTCCCTGAGACACAGCTGCAAGGCATTTTCTCATTTAGTGATTGATGCAGGAGGGCCCAGCCCATGGTGATGGTGCCAGCCATGGGTTGGTGGTCCTGGGTTCCAGAAGAAAGCAGCTTGAGCAAGTTATGAGAAGTAAGCCAGTAAGCAGCTCAACTCCATGGCCTCTGCATCAGCTCCTGTCTCTGGGATCCTGCCCTGTTTGAGTTCCTGTCCCGACATCCTTCAGGGATGAACAGCAATGCTTTCATTAATAAATAAATAAATCCTTTCCTCTCCAATGTGCTTTTTGGTCATGGTGTTTCGTAGGAGCAATAGAAGCCCCAACTAAGACAACAAATCCCCTTTGCGATCAGATCTCACCCAAGTTAGATGCCTATCACTAAAATAAACAAATACTGGTGAGGTTGTGGAAAATTTTTGTTAATGAGAACATAAATTATTGCAGCAAATATGAAAATCAGTACAAAGATCACCAAAAGTAGAAGGACTTGGAGACATGGCTCAGTGTTTAATAGTGCTTATTGCTCTCACAGAAGACTTGGGTTTGGATCCCGCCAACGATATGGTGATTCACAACAGCCTGTAACTATAAAAAGACTAATAATTTCCAAGTTAAATCCACATAGCATAACTGCCATTACAGATATAAGTAAATTGCATTGGTAGATAATATGCCCATGGAATAAATAATCATTAGAAAATGTCTGGATTTTATTGACTGAGCCTACCAAGTACTGAATCATAGAACTTTAGAGATCTTAAAAAATTGTATTGTTTAGATTGCGGTTGGCTAAATAACTCTCTACCAAAAGGTAATCCCCACTAGCTAATACCTTTGAATGCTGGGAAGAGGGAGCTTGGCAGCTATCAGTATGTTAAGAATCTTGAGAGGGAGATCAGTCTAGATAATCCAACAAGCGCATTTGTAAGAGGCAGGATGAGAAGAGGGCAGTATGTAAAGAGGGTCAGCAATACATCCACAATCCAGGAATGGAAACAGCTACCAAAACTCTGGTAGCTGGGGTGTGGAGGTGGGGCAGGTCCTACTTTTTATACAGGTCTCACTTGAATTGATTATGTGACCTTGAACTAGACTTGGAAGCTGAGCAAAGCAGAGAAAGATTTGTCTTCCTGAGTCCCTACCAGGAGCACAGTCCTGCTGGATGCTGACATTCTGATCTCCAAACTGTGTAATAAAAAGTTCCCTGATCTATAAGCCATCCAGTCTCTGGCCATTTGTTATGATAGCCCTAGGAAAAGGCAGATTAATTTATGTTAAACTTAATTTAAACATTCATAGAGAATTAGTTCCATAAGGAGAAAGTCCTGGGCAGGTCCTTAGCACAGGAAAATTTTACACAGGACTCATCCTGAATTAATTGTGTGACTTTGAGCAAGTGCCTGTTCCTGTTCATTTCTTTGTATTAGTGGAGGTAGGTGATGCAAAATCTTGATTCCATCAATAAAAATCTATATTTCCTGTAATAATGGCTATATTATTAACTAAAGGAGAAGCAAAACTAACAGTATGTACACAGAGTCACACACACACACGTACACACAGAGTCAAACATACATGCATACACACGTGCACTCAGAGGAGTCAAATACACATTCATACATACACAGCTCTTAAATGCATATTTCTTAAGGAAGCTTGTTTGAGGGAGAGAAGCCAGGCTATCTATATCAGTTCCCAGTTGTCCTCTCATTTTTTCACTATACGAAGCTTACTGTAGCAATTAATACAGTCAGGTGATAGAGAGATCACACAGTGGAATATAAAAAGGTAATTAAACAGTGACACAAACAGCAATTATAAGACGAAAACTCAATGCGGTACTATATGGCACTGGGAAAGCACTCAAGGAAAATTAAATTAGAGAGTGCTCAGGGAAAGGGTTTAACCATCAGGCTGCAGAGAGAGTGGGTCATTTGCTCAGGGCAGAGTTTATCTGAAATTTTTGGTACATGACAAAAATTCTGAATGCAGGAAGTGGGCAGGTGAACGGCAATCGTTGGCATGGTACCAGCTGGGGAAGAGGCCCTTAAAGTGCAAGAAATGAGTTTGCAGAAGCAATGGCTGCTTTGTACAGGATGCTCTAAACAGCTATGGCTTTCTGCAGTGTGCGTAGAGGTAAGATCATAGGCAACTCTATCCGGGGCTGCTGACTGGAATGGGCTCTACCAATGTCTTCACACCCAAACTGCTCAAGTCTGCAGCACACACCAGGAAGTTCAGGAACCTTCTTCTCAGCAGCAACCTCTTAAAGAAAATTTGTCACCATGTTCAATTTAAATGAGAAACAATTTAAAAATTCTAATATGAAACAAATATTGAAGGAAAGAATTTGAACTAGGAATTGTTAACTGGTACTATTGCAAAGTAACTGTTTTCTGCAGTCACAGACTAGGAGGGAGATTACTGCCACTAAATGGCACAGCCAGATGAATTATATCCAGAGCCATAAATGATAGTTAATTCCTGAAACTAGGTTCTAACTATAACCCAAGAGTTATACAATTAAAAAAAATCTCCCTTGAATCTTTTAATCAGTAGCTGTATATTTTGAGTCTGCCATTATAATTATGGTCATACAATAAAAATTAATATGTGGATGCATATTCATCATTTTTGCTAAGATGAAACAAATGACACCAGCCTCTAAGCTTCCTTGACTTTTGTTCTGTTTGTTGTTTTTGAGACAAGGTACTGTGTGGTCCAGGTTGAGGTGGATTTTGCTTTGCAAGCAAGACTGAAACTCCTGTCTGTTCTGTTTCCCAGGCTGTCCCTTAGTGTGAAGGACATTTCTTTATTAAATGTCCCTCTACTCTCAGAAAATATACCTTTAGATTTCTTCAAGGCACTCACCACACTTTTATGTAATTATCTGCTATCTATATGTTTCCTCAGGCAAACCCAGCCTGTTTAACTGCAAAGGCCCAGCCTACTTGGTCAGTTTGGTAGCTCCAAGGGTGCAAGCCAGTGTCCTGCCTCACAACAAAAACCACTGCAACAAAACAGAGTTCACATCACAGATTTCTTTAGACATGTCGTTTCTAGAATATAATTCAAGGTCAAGACTGTTCATTGGTCAAGGGATTCAAGGGTACACAACATTTTTTCTTCTAGAGTTCTTGACGGCATGCCCAGTTCACCATAGAAAGAGGATCAGAGAATGAGTTTGCAAAGTCAAATACTATGAGACCCAACGTTTTTTTAAGCAATATTTTATTTTACTTTCAAGGTTTATTCGTGGCCATTTTCATGCAAGTATACTTTGACTTTATCTATCCCCTCTGCATTTACCTACTCTCCCATTTATGTCTTGTCTTTTTCCCATTAGTTCCTCTTTTTTCTGTGTATACATTATGTATCTATAAAGTATAAGGCCCTTAAATAAGAAAAAGTATGTGGTGTTTGTTTTTTTGTTTTTTTTTTTTGAGACTGGAACAACTGACATATCACCTCCATAGCATCCATTTTCTTCAGGTGATCTAACTTCTTTCCTCTTTATATTTGAAAAATCTCCATTATTTATGTAAACCACATTTTCTTTTTCTAATCCTTTATTTATGGACACCTGAGCTGATTCAATAATCAACACATACTTGAAAGACTAGACCAAACAGGAACCTGCATCAGGGGCAAGGTAATCAACACCAAAATAAAAATGTAAAGTATGTAGTTTGGTTGAAAGACTGGGAGTTGACTAGAAGGAGTGCTGATGCAGGGGAATGCTGTGAGCAGGTTGGAGGGGATCTGAACTGGTTCTGAGTGTGGCATGCCTCCAACAGTACTGGGTATCCTGTGGTGTATATTTGTCAAATGATGTTGACGTTATGGTCACCAATATTACAATAATCTGTTTCTCTCCTCCCTCGGAAGACTCTCCCAATGTGGTCTATAGCTATTCATAGTCTTAGGTTCACCATCAGTTATAAGGAAGCAGCACCGAACCATAGTCACAGGCAAATGCCTGGGGGCATCTACATTGCCAGCCCTGTAACAAGTACCCCATTAGCCAAAAGCTTTCTGGTACTATGACCTTCTATCCCTGTTACTATCTAGGTCTCTTTCACTCAGGTCATTAGATATTTGGAGACCAGACTTTTGTCCGTCTTTTCCTACACAATCACCTCTAGGGTCTAAAATTCATATTTCCATGTGTCCATCCATGTTATTAGGGCCAGTTCAATCTGATCCAAATCACAATCTGCTTGAGATGGAACACTCTTCTATTTGTGACCATATCTTCCTTGCTACCTGTTTGACTCCTGTTTGGTTCTTGGTTGTCAAGCCTCCACCAGCCACAACCTTCCCAACTGGCTCTTCAGAGACATTCTTGTAATTAGATGCCAGCTATGACCCTCAAATATATCTATATTTAACTTTCTGACCAAGGTATTGACAGTAGAGACCTAGTGAATCTACACTGACCACATAGAGAGTTCTATTTAGTGATAGTTGGGGCTCAACAATTTGATCAAGAAATATTGCTAGCCTCAGAGATGTACAGGAAAATACCAAATTATAGCAAAATTTCCCATTTTATCAAGTAAAATAAAATAAAAAACTCAACACAGGTGAAAATGTATAAAATGGATGTCAATTTAACCAAAAATTTGATGACATCACAATACTCATTACTTATATACATACATATTGTTGTCAGCTACAAGCTAACAACATTCAAAGCTAAATGTGTGGAGATATATAATGCATACCATTATTTTGGTCTTAAATTGCTTAATAGACTTCCATGATTACTAGCCTATGAATCTTTTTTTAGATTGTTCCTTACAAAAAATAATGATGCATAAGACAACAGGGTTTTGGAGCATCAATTTTGCTGTGAAGAAATATAATGAGAATCTGGACAAGATCCACATTCAGTTCACAGAGCTTCCAGAACATTTCCTAAAGGATTCCAGATTCAGTTTTAAGCACAAGCGAGTCTCTCATAATTTGCTGCAAGCACTACAAGTTTACAGATTTTTGTCTTCCTTTTGACAGGTGTAAAATATTAATAACTGAGCTTTCACATCCAAATAAGACAAGTGACTGGGAATGGATTTACACCCCATTCTTATACAAACAGAATTCCAGCCAAAATATAAAAAAAACAAAGGGGATTTTGTTTGTTTTATTTATTTGCATTTAGATAAAATTTCTATTAAAACATGATCTGTCTTGAGAACCAAACTAAATTGTAGAAAGCAACTTCATTGTTCATTATAAAAGCAAATCAAAATGTTCATACCTCTAAAATCTTTTAAATGTTTACAATAGTAACACCCTTAAATTTAAAGGTTCAATTGCTCCCATAATTTCCCTGCTACAGCAGTTTCCACACATTGGATAACAGGTAGTGACGAGTACCATAGGTATGTCTGTTAACGTCACTGTGCTAAAGAGATGGGCCTGAGGAATCAGGGATGCAGGGTGGATAGAATTTATAGGACAAAGGATTGGTGGAGAGAGGGATTCTAGGGGATTACAGAACTTCATGGCAATAAGAAAGTTGCAGATAGATGGAAGTGTGTGGGGAGTATTCCAAATATTGGCAGAAGGGTTGTAGGTGCAAATGGGCAATTGTGTGTATCAGGAACCCCCTCCCATTCCAAGCAAAGAATGAACCACCAAAAGGAGCAGGGAGAGTAATCCCCAAATGTAACAAGTTACAGAAGGAGATATGATACAAAAGATAATGATAGAAACAAATATTTTTAAAGATATTTCTGATAGTAAAAAATTAACTTTAAATCAAAATAAAATATGATAATATCCATAGGAAAACAAAAGTATTGCTTCTGAATGGAATAAAATTTACATCTGGCATTCAGCTAAAAATGACAATTATACAAAAAAGTAGTAAAATGCAACACATTATAAAGGGGAAAATCAATTACTAGAAAGCCTATAAAACATCACAGATTACAGAATTAGTGGAAAAGGACATTAAAAGCAGCTATTACAACTATATTCCATATGACTAAACCCTGACTAATTTAATTACTCTTGGCAATACTACTGTGCATTGAGTTTCAAGCTTGGGCATTATATATCAGTCAAAGACACACTCATTTTGTTGTTGTTCTTGTTACAGGAAAATTGAGAGATCATGGCACTTAAGTAATTCAAAGGACTTATCCCCTTTTAAAAGAATGATTTTCTATATTGGATAAAGTCAGAAATTAGTGAACTATTGCTGTCTGCTGAATTCAAAAGAAAAATGTATCACTTCCTAGACCTTTTTTTTTGACATATTACATTTCTTTATGGAATTCCCAGTATCAAAGCATATTGAAAGTTGAGGGGGAGAAATTAAAAGCGCAAATAATTCAAAGAAACATTTAATGTGATGGTATTTAGTTAACAGCCAATTGGAAGTGGAAGAGAAAACGATCAAATATACTGCCGTCCTTAGCCCACCAGAACTCAGCCCATAGCCACGAACTAAGGTATTAAAGTGATGGAATATTTCTAGGTTCTAGCCAGGGCAGATGAGCCTTGAAGTGAGTGTGATGCATTTTTAAGCAACAAATTATCCCCTCCAGGTTTCTAGGTTATAATTCATTCCCTTTCCAGGGTTGCCAAAGTGTCACCCATCATTACTCTAACTTAAAACACCACAGAAATTAGACCCAGCCTAGTTCCTGGAGTTAAACAAAAAGAAATCGAGGAGAGAAATGGATAGATTGTGGGGGTAAAGTGTAAATGATGCCGCCTGGCTTTATACTGTATCTGAAACATCTGTCACTGAAGACCCAAAACCAAAACAAAAACTGCAGTTGGAGAAAAGAAGTAGTGACTCTTAGCTTTAGTCCCCACTTCTCACTAACTTCACAGGCTCACTCAGTACAAGTCACCCCAGGTATCTCTGAAACCCTACTTACTCCTCCTTAGATGCTATTGTCATCATTTGCCTAGAAAGCTACTGGAATGACTTTCTCTTCAGACCATGGAAAAGGTGGTCCTGGTGCAGCCAACTTGGAGAATGAGCTCAGTTCTCAAGGGTCAGTCTTGTCTCCAGGAGCCACCGGCTTGGGACTTCATATACCAAGCTTCAACATCTTTATGTATAAAAGTAAGATGAAGCTGACGATGCACACTGGACAGGTTTCTGGCAAAAATAAAATGAGATAGTATAAACATGTAGGTGACTGCTTCTAAGTTCTTGATAAGTGACAGACACTTTATGTGTTCTAGTATTTCAGAACAGTGACATCCCTTTACATAACAACTATTTAGCACACTGTCAGCACTGTTCTCTTTCCCACTTTCCCTTCTCTGATTGTATTCTGCAGCTCCTCTTGACAGGCCTATCCAGTCTTTAGTAGTCATGATATATCTCACCAGAAATAATCAACCATCACAATTTTCTCTGTTTTGTTGTACTCTGGTTTTTTGCAAATTACCAAATGATTAAATTTTCCAGTAAGACAATTTCTATATGCTGATTTTTAATCTGAAAGTCATTTGGTGTTTTCATACATAAGATTTTGTTTTTTAGACAATCTGAGATCTCTAGTGAAAGGGAGTTAGATATTTTATTGATAATTCTTTTCCCATATGGTAGGTGCTGTTGTACTTGACTGAGGTAATCACTGATGACTATTCCCTGTAAGACAAAATCCAGAGGAGATGAGAAATGTTCAATGCATGTATGGGTCAGTAAGGGACTCGAAGGTGTTGAGGATGCTGAAGTATTAGCTTTGCCTGAATGACACACCAAAGGCGAAAGAACTGAGGAGTGGAAATTCATGGAACACTTGGGTTTCTCTTCTGCTTGTGAAGTTTAAAAATAAGGTGTCATAATTTTCACTTTCACAGTGTTTTGGTTTTTTTTATCTTTCAGCTCTCTTTTTACCTGAGATACAAGATTTAATCATTTACTCAACGCGGAAGTGTAGTTAAACCCATTAACCCATAACCCATTAAGTCTGATGCAAAAGAAAATTTAAAAACTAAAAACAACCAAATTGAGAGATAAGGTAAAGAAAAACTTATTCGAAACTTAAAACAACTCTATGAGTTATAAAGGCTATTAACATGGTAGAAGTAACTTATAGTGATAAATAAAGGCTTATAACAATTTTGCTTTAAAATGAATTCACCATATCTGAACAAAAGACGGCCATATATAAGACAATATACATAAATATGAATCTGCTGCTAGAGAATGCTATTGGCAAACTCATCAAAATAAATAATAAATACAATATCAGAGAAAGATAGGCCTATATCAAGATAAATACAAAACACTCCATGAACTATTCAGCTCTCTCCAGAAAATGAACAATCTGTGTCATTAAGTTAAAAAACAAGCAGGTCCTTTATAATCTAGATTGATGGGAATATCCTTTAAGAGGACACATGACTTCTATTCCAGAGTCCAATTAGCATTCTGACCTCTAGTTTGATTTCTTAGATATATTGACTAGGGTGTAGGGATTGGAGCTTCTTTGAATGTCTGATCAGTTAACAATTAATCAAGACTTAGTGTTCTATATCTATTCATGATATCACATCTGTTAAAAATTCAGCTTCTCTGGAATCTAGTTGTTGTGTGTCAACACTGAGACTTGAGTCTTCCATAGACAGATAATAAATGATGTTTGCAACCTCAGAGCTTCTATCCAGTCAGGTTCTAGACTGATTCCTTTTCTTCCCCATTTTTTTAATTAAAAAAAAGACTATCTTTTTTTTCATTTTACATACCAATCCTAGGTCCGACTCCCTCCCCTTCTCCCAAGCCCCCTCCCCCTCCCCTTATCTCTATCCTCTCCTCAGAAATGGTAAGGCACATTGCTTTAAGGAAGGAACAAGACCCTCCCTAGTATATCTAAGCAGAACAAGATATCCATCCAAAGAGAATGGGCTCCAAAAAGTCAGTGCAAGATGTCAGGATGAATCCTGGTCTCATTACCAGTGGCCCTGTGGTCTTCCCCAGCCAGACAGCTGTCACCCACATTCAGTGGGCCTGGTTTGGTCCTATGCTGGTTCCTTCCCTGTCCTACTGAAGTTGGTGAGCTCTTATTAGCTCAGGTAAGCTGTTTCAGTGGCTGTCCCCCTCATAGTCCTGATCTCTTTGCTTCTCACTCCTCCCACTCTGACTGGACTTTCAGAACTCAGTTCAGTGCTCTGCTGTGGATCTCCCTATCTGTTTCCATCAGTTCCCGGATGAAGGCTCTATGATGACATTAAGATAGTCATCAATGTGACTTCAGAACAAGGCCAGTTCTGGCACCCTCTCCACAATTGAATACAATCTTATCTGGAGGTATCCTTGTGGATTCCTGAGAATTTCTCTGGTGTTAGGTTTCTTGCTAACCCCATATGGCATCCTTAATCAAGATATCTCTTTCCTTGTTCTCATCTCTGTCCTTCCTCCATCTCATCTACCCTGTTCCCTCAAGTTCTTCTCATCCCTTGCCTTTTTCCCCTCCTCCACTTCCACTCTTTCTTCAACCTCCACTCCCATACTCCCAATTTTTTCAGGAGATCTTGTCTATTTCCCCTTCCCAGGCGGATCTATTTATGTTTCCCTTAGGGTTCTCTTTGTTACTTAGCTTCTCTGGGGTCATGGACTATAGACTCATTATCCTTTGCTTTACAGCTAGCATCCACTTATGAGTGAGTACATACCATGCTCATCTTTCTGGGTCTGAGTTACTTCACTCAGAATAGTTTTTTTAGTGCCATCCATTTGCATGCAAATATCAAGATGTCATTGCTTTTTACTGATGAGTAGTGCTCCATTGTGTAAATGTACCGCATTTTTTTTTTTATCCATTCTTCAGTTGAGGGGCATCTAGGTTGTTTTCAGGTTCTGGCTATTAAATAATGCTGCTATGAACACAGTTGAACAAATGTAGGATATGGACAACATTAGTATCCAGTCTACACCATTTAGTGTTCTCATTTGCTGCCATTTTAACTGCTTTAAAAAATTTTTTGTGTGTGGTTTTTTAAGACAGGGTTTCTCTGCCATTTTAACTGCTTTAAAAAAATTTTGTGTAGCTTTGTAGCCTGTCCTAGAACTTGCTGTAGACCAGGCTGGACTCCCTAGTGATGGGATTAAAGGTATGTGCTACCACTGCCAGGCTATTAATTCCTTCAAATACAATATTGTCTTATCTAAAGAGATAATTTGTATTTAAGAAATGACCATAGAAGGAGTAATGGTGTTACTAATTCCAAACCTCTTCCCTTCGTTATCTGCAGCTATGCTAAATACCTGACTTTGTTCTTCCAATCAAAGTGGGGCTATCACTCTACCAGGAATATGATTTCCTTCTCTGCACCTGACTGATTTACTCTCATCAATTCTAGTGAGCTTTCATGGACTCCTACACACACACACACACACACACACACACACACTCACAGAGAGAGAGAGAGACAGAGACAGAGACAGAGACAGAGACAGAGACAGACAGACAGACAGAGACACACACCTATATTTTGACACATTGTCCTGTACTCCTTGGATGAATTCTCTTTTTTTAAAGACTTATTTTATTTTTATGGGTATGCTTTTGCATCACATGCATACAGGTGATGTCAGAGACCAAAAGAGGGTATCAGATCTTCTAAAATTGGACTGACAGGTGATTGTAACTGGGTGGTGGGAACTGAACCCAGTTCCTCTACAAGAGTGGCAAGTGTGCCTAACCTTTGAGCCATTTCTTCAGACTCCTTAGATACAGTGTTGATAGATATTTCATATGAACACTGTTTTAAAATTATCCATTTGGGACTGGAAAGATGGTTCAGAGATTAGGGACACTTATTGATCCTGCAAAGGACAAAGTTCAGCTGCAAGCTCTCAGGTAGGACAGATCACAACTGCCTACAACTCCAGATCCAGGAGATCTGACACCGTTTTCTGACCACCATGGGCACCTACATTCACACGCACACTCCTTCCATGATTATATTTTTTAAAAAAATCTTTTTAAAAGATCTATTCATTGTTCCGTTAACTGCAGTATTCCCTAAATAAGACTGAGGTCTAACTCATCTAAATTCATAGCACATTGCATTCTGATTAATGCTCAAGGAGTACATAACACACTTTTGACAGAAACGTGTTTTATACTAAATTACCATGTTTGGAGACAATTGATTTCTCTATAAAAGTTATTTCACAGATATTTAAATTACATTTTCCACTAAAGCTCAACCTTTCTAATATTTGCATAAAATAATAGTTATTAGTATGTGGTGATTCCTGGGTCAGCACTGAATATATTTAAAATGCATGTTTTATGTGACATTTATGTAATAGTTTCCGCACAAGAGCAACAATTCTAAGTGCTTTATAAATGTTGACTTGAATTATGCTCACAACAAGCTATGAACAATATTCTATTTACATTTGTATTTGACAGACTGAAGATTCAGAGAAGTTGGGTACTTGACAAAGATTGAGCAGTTTGAAAGGAGAAGAATCAATATTCAAATTCAAGCAATGTGGCTCTCAGATCAAGGTCCCTTTTGCAGGTCTAATGGGTTGGTCAGTCATTCTTCAGCCAGGAAGTGAATGGGTGTATTTGTGTTCGTATATAAGAACCTTCAATGTATGTATTGTTTCTCCCCTTCTTTCTTACATAACCTTCTTCAGCAAATGTCTATTAATTTACTTTTTAAATTTGTATTCCATTTTTTAATGTATGAGTGTTTTTCGTGCATGTATATGTGTGAACCATGTCCATGCCTGGCAGACATGGAGGCCTGAGGAGGGTGTCGGATTCTTTGGGTCTAGAGTTAGAAGCTGATGCAAGCCACAGTGGAGATGCTATAAACTGAAGCCAGGTCACCTGCACTAGCAGCAAATGCCCTGAGACACTCAACCATCTCTCCAGTCCCAACAGATCTCCTTTAGATTTTGCATCTTCATGCAAGAATTTTATTGTATTACTTTCCTCTAGAGAGTCTACTGTCTTTTGCAAAAGAAGAAACAACAAGAAAATGCAAAAAAAAAAATTCTATAATTGTCACGAAAATCCATGGAGGAATAGACACGCCAAGAAAGGAAATATATTTAAATGGATATTAGCAAATCTCTCACCTTCTCAAAACAAGACAGGATAATGGTTTCCTGAGGTGGGTTTTTAAGTTTCAGAAAGGATGTGAAAGGATCTAAGGGCTCTCCATGAAAATCTATTTTCATTTCTTTTGAACTTCAAATCTTACCAGGATTAGCTGCAGCTGACCCTAACCCTCTTCTGAGCTGTCACAGAAACGAATTAGTCGCTCTTCAGCCAAACACTTCAAACAGTGAGAAGGAGCCATCTTTAGACTAATCAGTCCCCTAAAATTATCTTCAGCAGGATCTTTGACAAAAGAAGTGGAGTCCTGTGCTAGCCTTTCAACTCAGCCACCAAGGAGAAAAAGCAACGAGAGAAGCTGCCAGGACTAATTGAAAACTGTGTCCTAAAAGGGATGATATCAATTAAATGGTTATGTTCTTAAAAGGATCAATAGGTGGTCATAGAAAAGATGTTTTGACTCCATTTAGAAAATTGATGAGGAAAATTCCTCAGGAGATTAACTTGGAAAATTGTGTTTTTAGCAAGCAAATATATAAGAAGCAAACTGTATACTAAAATAAGCCCTTAGCTTGTCTCTAAGGGGAAAGAAGTTTCCTATTGTAAAAGAATCCATCACCTCAGACCTATTCTATAGGAATAAAGAACAAAAGTGTCAGAATTATGAGTGGGTGACCTAAACAGAAAAGAGAGCTGGAGAGGTGGCCCAGCTGTTAAGTACATTGGCTGCTCTTTCAGAGGACCCAGCTCCATTCCTAGCACCCAATATGGCGTCTCACAAACACCTTTCACCTCAGTTTCAAGTGATCTGTTGCCCTCTTCTCGCCTGTACCATACATACTCACCGCGCACAGAATGCAGGAAAAATGCCCATACATATAAAATTTAAAAATCTTAAGAAATAGAGAAAAGAAGGGCACATCCATATTCATGAACTTTTAACCTCTAATCTTACCAGAAGATTCTCTCTGTGTCCTAACAGTCTCTTAAAATTCATACACCGAAAAGACTCATTTGGACACCATAGTGGCCCACACCTAACTTCCAAACACCTAGAATTCTCTGTGACTCGCTCTCATGTTCAGCAGTGCACAGTCCTTTGAGAATTCTAATTGCCTTGATCTGCTGGATCTAGATAGTTGCTGAAAGGTTTCTGGGCTCCAATTGACCTACACATCCTTAACTCATGCCTGGAATTTTCTTCAATGCATTAACCAGGCAATCATAAACCTCATTTCCCAGCACCATCACTCCTGACTCTCAGTTGCTCTCACTGTATTTTCTTGCCTGGATTCCAGTAAATTGAAAAGCAATCTTTTCTTTCTTTTTCTTTCTTTCTTTCTTCCTTCCTTCCTTCCTTTCTTTTTTATTTTTAAAACAACCTTATTTTATATACCAATCCCAGTTTCCTCTCCCTCCAGCCCTCCTACCCCCCACCTTAACCTACCTGCTTCCATCCACTCCTTATGGAAGGTGAGCTCACAGGGGTAGTCAACCAAGTCTGTCACATCACTTGAGGCAGGACCAAGTCCTCCCCACTGAATCTAGACTGAGCAAGGTATCCTTTCATAAGGAATTGGTTCCAAATAGCCAGTTTATGCACTATGGATAAATATTGGTTCCATTGCTAGTGGCCCCCAAAATTGCCCAAGCCACACAATTGTCACCCACACTCAGAAGTCTAGTTCAGTCGTATGCAGGTTTACCAGTTGTCAGTCCGTAATCAGTGAGCTATTTCTGTGGGTCTCTCCATCATGGTCTTGATCCCTTTGGTCATAATATTACTGACCCCTAAAAGGACATACATGGACCCCCTAAGAAGGGGAAGTAGACCAGATCTCCTTAGTAAATTGGCAGCAGGGATGAGGGAGGAGAGTGACAGAGGAGTGGGGAGGGGAGAAAGGGAGCAGGGAGGAGAACAATAGTGATTATAAAAATTCTAAGAAAAAAATTTAAATTTAATCCTCAGGATTAAAAAAAATTATAGGCAAATACCACTGTTCTTCCAATAGCTGCTTTAAAATTGAAACATACTCACAGAAGCACACATGCCCCAAAATAAAAAAAAAATTAAACAATAAAAGGTCAAATTTTAAAAATTAACAAACAAATCACAGATGGGCAGAAGTTATTTTACAAATTGTATATCTGATAATAAAGTTAAAGCTATAACAAAAAGTCCTGAATCTTACAGCAAAATATGAATTAAAATCCAGGCAAATCTTGCAGTCCTGCTACAGGAGCCTGTCCTTACCTCATTGCCTGGGGACTCTGCCCGTAGGTATAGACCTGTGGTCTATCCCATCACCCATCTCAGTCCTTCCTCCTCTATTCCTTTCTGTCACCCACTGGCCAGTAGAAGCACTTCCTGCCAGGGACCCTATAGCCACCACAGTTTCTTGGAATCCAGAGTGGACAATAGCAACCAAAGAACAGAATATCCGACTAACAAAGAGAAGACCAGATATCCGCAGCAAGAAGCACTTCAAGTGTCATAACTTCATATGCCTGGATTCCAGCATAAAACACAAACATGAACAGCCAAGACAACAACTTTAAAAGAGGTTGTGAATAAAAGCTTTAACGAAAATCTTGAAAACAAAAACAGCTTAATGAAAACATTTTAAGACACAAAGTAAAATTTAACAAAAAATAAGATAAATAAAAAAAATCCAAACTGAAATAAAAACTGGAAATGAAAAACTTAGGATGTCATTCACAAACTTCAGAGGTAAGCCTCACCAACAGATTAAAAGATATGGAAGAAAGCATTTCAGGTCTTGAAGACAAGGGAGAAGGAATGGATAGGTAAGACTAAAAACATGTTAAATCTAAAAGGATCCAGGTATAAAACATCCAGGCAATCTGGGAAAATATGAAAAGACCAAAACCTATGAATAATAGGTATAGAGGACGTGGGGGAAAACCTAAGTTAAAGTCACAGAAAATGCTTTTAACAAAACCAAAGAAGAAATTTCTCCTAATTCAAAGAAGGGGATACATGACAAGGTATAAGAAACATACAGATAGACACAGCAGAAAAAAAATACCCCACAACAAACAAAAATCAAAACACTAAATGTACAGAACAAAGAAAGGATATTAGAAGCTGCAAGGAGAAAAAGACCAACACACATAAAAAGGCAGGCCCATTAAAATAATACCTGAATTTTCAGAGGAGACTTTGAAAGCCAGAAGGAACTGGACAAATGTTCTACAAACTCTAATTGACTACAGATGTCATTCCAGACTACAATACCCAGCAGATATCAATCACAATAGACGGAGAAATTAAAATATTCCTGATATAATCAAATTTAAGCAATTCCTATCTACAAATCCAGCCCTACAGAAGGCAGTAGATGGAAAACTTTAGTCTTAAGAGGCTAACTATACAATAGAAGACACAAGGACTAAGGAATCTCTCAATTCAAAAGATGGGAGGAAACTCAAAATATAACAACAAAATAACAGGAATCAATAAACACTTCTCATTGATAGCTCTCAATATTAATGACCTCATTTGCTGAGTAAAAAGATATGTGTTAGCAGATTGAATTAGAAGACAGGGTCACCCAAGAAACACACCTTACCATCAAGAGGAGACATTATATCAGGATAAAAATACATAAGATATTCCAAGTAAATAGACCCAAGAAGGAAGAAGGTGCAACCATGTTAATATCTGACAAAACAGACTTCAAACTAAAACTAATTAGAAGAGATAGAGAAGGACACTGCTTACCCCTTAAAGAAAAATCCACCAAGAGGATATTTACAGTTCTTCACATTATTTCACCTAGAATGACAATATGCAAGCTCCTGAAAGAAAGACTTCTATAACTAAAATCACATATTGACCTTCACACAACGATAGTGGGAGATTTCTACACCACACTTCCACCAATAGACTGGCCATTCAGACAAAAACTAAACAGAGAAATACTGGAGTTAAATAATGTCAAAAATCAATCAGACCCTACAGATATTTGCAGAACATTTTACCCAACACAAAAGCATGCTTATTTTCTTCTCAGCAGCTCATGGAACTTTCTCCAAAATTGATCAAATACTTGGACATAAAGCAAATCTCAAAAGATATAAGAAAAATCAAAATACCTGAACTGGCCTTCCCCTATAATCAGATTGATGTCTACATTCATTGTATCTTCAGCACCTTCATCTAGCAACTGATGCAAGCAGTTGCAGAGATCCATAGCTAAGTACTGGGCTAGGTTTCTGGAGACCAGTCCAAGAGAGGAAGGAATGATAACATGAGCAAAGGGGTCAAAACCATGATGGTGATACCCACAGAAACATCTGACCTAAGCTAGTGAGAGCTCACTGACTCTGGACTGATAGGGGAGGAACTTACATAGTACCACACTAGGCCCACTGAATGTGAAGGACAGTTGTAAGGCTTGGACAATCTGTACGGCCACTGGCAGCCTTACCAGGGTTTATCCCTAGAGTTTGAAATGGTGTCTTGGAGCACATTCTCTTTGGAGGGATACCTTGTTCAGCCTATATATAGAGGGGAGGGCCTTCGTCTTGCCTCAAAGTGAAGTGTAAGAATTTGTGGACTCCCCATGGGAAGCCTTACCCTTTTTAAGTGGTGGGTGGTGGGGTAAGAAAGGTGGGGCAAGAGAAGGGGAAGAAATCAGAACAGGAATAGCTATGTAAAATGAAAAAAAGATTGTATTTTAAAAATTCTTAACCATAAAAACAAAAATTAATTTTAAAAATAAAAATAAATAAATAAAAAAGAAAATCAAAATAGCACCCTGCACCCTATATTACCACAGTGAATTAAAGCTGAATATTAACAATAGAAGCAACAAAAAATATACACACTAATAAAAACAGTATGATCTATTCCTGAATGAAAATGGACCAAGATTGAAATCAAGAAGGAAATTTAAAACATTTCAGAATCAAACGAAAATGAAAATGAAAACACAACATACCCAATCTACAGGACATGATGAAGGTTGCTCTAAGAGCCAAGTTCATTGTACTAGTGCCTACATAAAAAACAAACAAACCAAAAACTAAAAAGATCTCATATAGATAACTTAGTGATGATACACCTGAACACTCTAAAACAACAAGGAGAAATAGTTCCAGAAAGAGCAGATGTGAAGAAATAAGCAAACTTAGGGCTGACAACAATGAAATAGAAATAAACAAACAAAAACTACAAAGAACCAATAAAACAAAGAGATGGTTCTTTAAGAAAAATCAATGTTTGATAACCCTTAACCAAATTAACTAAAGATAGAGAGAATAGATCTAAATTAGTAAAACTAGAGATGAAAAGTGATATATTACAACAGACGGGAAATCATAAGGGCATTCTTTTCAAAATAAAAATCTGTACTTCACCAAACAGGAAAACCTAAAAAGAAATGGATGAATTTCCTGATGCGTGTACACACACACTACCAAAGCAAAATTAAGCAGACCAAGTGAAATAAAAGCAATAATTAAGTCCTCCCATCAAAAAAAAAATTTAACAGAGAATTCTACAAACTTTCCAAAAAAGAATTAATGCCAATACTCCTCAAATTGTTCTGCACAAAGAAACTGAAAGAATATTTACTAATTCTTTTTATGAAGCCACTATTGCCCTGATACTAAAACCACAGAAGATCCAACAAAACAAAAAGAAAATTATAGACTAGTATGCCTTATGAACAGAGATGCACAAATTCTCAATTAACTACTTTTAAAAAATCCAAGAGCACATCTAAAAGATTATCCATCATGACCAAGTTGGCTTCATATCTGAGGTGGAAGGATGATTCAACATATGTAAATCAATAAACATAACACAGCACATAAATAAACTGCCAGATAAAAATGACATTTTCATCTCATTAGATGCATAAAATGACTTTCACAAAACCCAACACCCCTTCATTAAAAAGTCCTGGAAAGATAAGAAATACACCTCAACATAATAAATGCAACTTACACAAGCCCACAACCAACATCAACCTAAATGGAGAGAAACTCAAAGCATATTCCCTAAAACCAGAAACATGACAGGGATATCCATTCTCTTCATGCCTTTTCAGTATAGTACTGAAAGTCTTATCTAACAACAAAGGAGATCAAGGCTATACAAGAAGGAAAAAAAAAAGAAGTAAAGGTATCTTAATTTTCAGATGGTATGATTTCACACATAAAAGGCCCCCTAAAATCTACCAGGAAAGTTCTACAGCTGATTAATACTTACTTTCTGCAAAGTAAAGGATATAAAATTAACTCACAAAAATTAGAAGGTTTCTTATAAACAAATGTCAAATTGGCTGATAAAGAAATCAGAGAAGCAGTACCTTTTACAACAGTCTCAATATTTATCTTGGGATGTGTGTGGGTGTGTGTGTTGAGATAACTCTAACCAAGTATGCAAAATGCTTGCATAATAAAAACTTTAAGATATCGAAAAATAAAATGAAGAACACACCAAAAATGAAAAAATCTCTTATGCATTGGCAAAATTAATGTTGTGAAAATGACCATTTTACCAAAATTCAAATGCAGTTCTTCACAGGTATTGAAAGGACAATTATCAGCCTCATATGAAAATACACACACACACACACACACACAAATACACACAGAGAGAGAGAGAGAACAGAGAGAGAGAGAGAGAGAGAGAGAGAGAGAGAGAGAGAGAGAGAGAGAGAAAGAGAGAGAGAGAGAGAGAGAATAAGCATAGAGTTTGTTAAACACCTACTAAGAGGCTGGTGATGGGAAGTCAGGAAAAAGATCTACCAAGGCAGGAGTTATAGAATATAGTGTTATGGAGAGAAAAGGGGGTGATCAAAATAGGACTATTAAATAAGGGTAAAGGAAGGAATACACAGAGGGACAGCTAAGATTAATAGCCATTTGAGGAGCCATATGGAAACCTACTACTGTAGAAGCTTCTTAAAATGTATACATATATGAAAGGAATTCAAATGTAATAATCAAATAATGGGGAGAGGATGCACCAACTGACATCTTCTCTACCAAATAAAACCTCCAGTACCAGGAACGGGTTATGTCTTACTGAATCACCAGCCAAAGGATCCCCCGTGGAATCCTTCAAATATCACAGGCTATTGCCAAGGTGATTGGTTGCTCTCCGCAACCTGATGATAAGGTCATATTGCTGAAGACAACACTCACTTAAGACAGTGAACCAAGAGAATTCAAGCTGGTGCCTAAGTAAAAGCTGCATCACTGCTGACTAGCAGTCACGCATGAATCTAGAAGGTACGCTGCATGGTAATAGAGGAGAAGGATAATCACCAATATCACCCATCTGCAAACCCTGCAATCTTCAACAGCTAGCTGCCCTCAGGAGATACTGGTGTGATAATGACACAAAAGTTGTGAGAATAAGCAACCACTTCTTAATTGGTTTTAATTCCCACTCCATGAGATGAAACCCATACCTGACACTGCTAGAGTGGTTAAGAACCCGAGACTAGATAGGACATGAACCTAGCAGAAAACCTAATCTTATTTATTCTCCTAAAGAAACATCATGATGAAATGACTCCTAATGACATTATACTATACCCATAGATCGGGGTCTCACTCAAATATCATCAGAGAAGCCTCGTCTTGTAGTAAATGGGAATTAACACAGAGACAGAGGCCCACAATTTAACAATGTGAAGAGTGACTTTCAGTACTCGGTCCTAAATGGAGTGTCTTCATCAAACCTTTCCATTCACAGTTTAGTGATCTATGACGAAGAGAAGGCAGGAAGACTGTAAAAGCCACAGGTGTTGGATGACTCCAAGAAAACTATGTCTTCCTGACACAACAGGATTGATGCACATATGAACTCAAAGAGACTGTGGCAGCGTGCATGCATCTGCACAGTTTCAAACCACAGCTGGAAGTGGGGACAGGTTGTAAACAAAAGCTCCTACCCCTAACTAAGAACTTATCTACAGTTGGTACCAGCTGGAAAAGGGAAAATCATTACTTTCCAATAAAGTCACAGAGTATATAAACTAATCTCCGGGACAGGCCCCATGCTCAGGAATAATTGTCCTATAGTAAATGAACTTAGTAATATTTTCGTGAACAGTTTGTTTCATTTTGCTCTGCTTTGGAATTGGCAATTTTTGTGTTATTGGTCTTTTGATTATTTGTTCTGATTTTCATTTATGCATTTTATGGTTTTTTTGTATCTTGAGTTTTGTTTTTTTTATTTTATTTATTTATTTATTTTGGTTTTTCGAGACAGGGTTTCTCTGTGGCTTTGGAGCCTGCGCTGGAACTAGCTCTTGTAGACCAGGCTGGTCTCGAACTCACAAAGATCCGCCTGCCTCTGCCTCCCGAGTGCTGGGATTAAAGGCATGGGGTTTGTTTTTTTAAAAAGAGACAGCAAAAACATAAAATTGGGTAAGTATGGAGGAAATGGTCAAAATATATTGTATAAAAATTTTTCAATAAAAAAATGACAGAGTAGATATCCTTGCCCACATCTCTGGCTGAAGTCCCCTGCTTTACCTGAGGTAAAGTTAGCATCTAGAACCCAAAGCCAGGCAAGCTGCAGAACCCTAGTGGTGGCACCCTACTAGACCAGAGAACTCTCCAGCCACCAGAACCACAGACCACTCATGCCAAAAGAAAAGAGAAAAAACAGAGACAAAGGGGAAAACACCCACCCAACAAAGACAAACTCCTAAAATCAGAACCCAAACTTCCGACTTCCCCAAACCAGCATAAGAACACAATCAACAACAGCCAGAGCAGTATGTCTCCATCAGAGCTCAGCTGTCCTACTGAAGCAAGCCCTGAATATTCCAACAGAGCTGAATCGAAAGAAATTGACCATAAAACCATGTTTATGAAGATGATAGAGGTATTTAAGGAGAAAATTAATAAATCCCTTAAAGAAATCAAGGAAAACACAAACACCTGGAGGAAATAAATAAAGGCCTCTAAGAAAGCCAGGAAAACACAAACAAACAATGGGAGGAAATGAGTAAGTTCCTTAAAGAAAGTCAAGAAAAAACAAGCAGTTGAAGAAAATGAATAAAACTGTTCAAGACGTGAAAATAGAACTAGAAGTAATAAAGAAAACACAAACTCAGGGAATCCTAGAGATAGAAAATCTAGTTAAGCAATCAGGAACTACAGATGCAAGCATCACCAACAGGATACAAGAAATGGATAATCTCAGGCACTGAAGATCCTATAAAATAAGTTGATACATCAATTAAAAAAATGTTAAATCTAAAAAGTTCTTGACATGAAACATTCAGGAAATCTGAGGCACTATGAAAAAACTGAACCTAAAAATAATAGAAATAGAAGATGGGGAAGAATCCCAGCTCAATGACCAAAAAAAATATTTTTTAACAAAATCATAGAAGAAAAATTTCCTAACCTAAAGAAGAACATGTTTACAAGGGGATAAAAAGCTTACAGAACATCAAATAGATTTAAACATAAAGGAGAGTCCCCTTGTCACATAATAATCAAAAATCTAAACATACAGAACAAAGAAAGAATATTCAGCTGAACAAGGGAGAAGTCAAGTAACATACAAAGACAAAATTACACTTGACTTCTCAATGGAATACTCTAAAAGCCAGAAGGACATAGATGGATGTGCTGCAGACTCTAAGAGACCACAGATGCCAGCACAATTTGCCATATCCAGCAAAACTTCCAACCACCATAGATGGAGAAAACAATATATCCCATGACAGAGTCAAATTGAACAATATCTATCCAGAAATCCAACCCTCCAGAAGGTACTAGAAGGAAAACTCCAACTCAAGGTTAACCACACCCATGAAAATACAGGAAATACAATCTCACACCACCAAAATCCCCAAAATGGGAAGTACATACACACATGTGCACATACCACCACCAACAATAACAACAAAATAACGGAAATTAACTCCCATTGACTCAATTCCTCAATAAAATGAAACAGACTAAAAGAAAGGATGTGAAAATAGAATCTGTCTTTCCCCTACATAAAAGAAAGACAACCCAACATCAAAGATATATAAATGGTTGGAAAAAGAATTTCCAAGCAGATGGACCTAAGAAATAAGCTGGTGTAGTCATTCTAATATCTAACAAAAATTAATCAAAAGGGACAAGGAACGACAATTCATACTCATCAAAGGAAAGATCCACTAAAATGATCTTCCAGTTCTTAACATCTATGCCCCAATTGCAAGGGCATCCACATTTGTAAAGGAAACACTACTAAAACTTAAATCACATATCCACCCTGACATATTGAGAGTGGGAGACTTTAATACCCCACTCTTACCAAATGCTGTCCATCCAGAAAAAAACTAAACAGAAAAATCCTGGAGCTAACAGATGTTATGAACCAAATGAATCTAACAGATATCTACAGAACATTTCACCCAAACACAAAGGAATAGCTCTTCTCAGCACCTCATAGAACATTCTCCAAAACTGACCACATACTCGGTCACAAAGAAAATTTCAACAATACGTAGATAACCTCCCACAACCTGTCAGAACACCGTGGATTAAATCATGAGGAGCCAGAGGGGTCAAGGACATTACGAGAATGTGGTGACAGAATCAACCAAGCAAAGTTTGTAGGAGCTCACAGAAACTGAGACAACAAATATGCAGCGTGTATGGGTCTGAGCTTGGTCCTCTGCAGATGCCTCATGGTTGTGTAGCTTGGTGTTCTAGCGGAATCCCAGCAGTGGGAGAGTGGGGGAGACTCTGACTCTTTTGCCTGTGCTTAGGACCCTTTCCTCCTACTAGGTTGCTGCATCCACAGCCATATGAGGGTTTGTGCTCAATCTTGGATCTTGTTAAGCTTCATTTGGTGGTTATTCTTGGGACCATGCTCTTTTCCCTTTTCTTTTACTTTCTTCCTTTTATTCTCCTTGCTTCCTCCCTCCCCCCTCTATCATTTTATTTATTTTCTTCTTTTTTTAAGGTAAAAGAGAAATTCATCTGGGGAAAAGGGGAGGTGGTTGGAGCACAGGGAGGGGAGACTAACGTAGGGATGTAATTTATAAGAGAAGAATAAAAATTTTTTAAAGGACAGAATAAAATAAAATATTTAAAGAAAATATATAAATAGTTGATAAGCATGTGAAATTTTAATATTATTATTTATTAAAAAAAAATTGAGGACTACAATGAGATTTTTCCTGCACACCCGCAAGAGTGACTATAATAAAATATATGCATGGGGAGTACCAAAAAACACAGGGCAAGAGTGTGACTCTTACCCATTACTCATGAAGATAAAGAAGTATGCAACTATTGTGGAATACACCGTGACAGTTCCTTGAAGCATTTACTGTAATTTTTTATCAATCCCAGTAATTCTAATCCAACATGCTTACCTAGTCAAGGGAGCTAAAAGCTGCGTCTACACTGTTGGGTGCTAAATACTTACAGGACCTTGTTGAAAGTAGCCCAGCAATGATAAAATTCCCAATGGTGACTGCACCCGACAAATGTGAATCTCCGTTCCGTAGCTATTGCTTAGGAAGGAAAGGAAATAGGCACATTCTATAGTATGTGGTGCTGAAAGCACTGTGCTGGCTAAGGCCAGATACTAAAGGTTGCAGGCTATACGAAAGCTCGCAAGAACAGGGGACAATTTTGTACTCTGGAACCTTCATTTGGTTCTGCGTTCTGTGTTTCTATCTTTTAATAACTGGCAGCCTAGTTTCTTCACCTGAATATGCCATGCGAATATGCCCTTCTCCAAACAATGCCTCTTGAAGCTCAGAATCTCTTTGTCCTCCACCCACAAAGGGGTACATGTACTCTTATCTCTGAATGATGATATATTTCCTTGCCTCTAAAAACAATCAAATTTATATATGTTCTATTGAAGTGTATTCTCAATGTATCTGCCTTTGTTTAGATGTGGTATAAGGCAAATCGTGACCTCTGGTAGCCTGATAAGGAGAACCCTATAGTTAGCCACCTTATGTCTGTGCATGACTAGATATTGTATTATGGCAGCAGATATGCACAACAAGAAAAATGAATATATGACCTAATCTATCAATGAAAACTTAGAACCACCCAAAATATGCCCCCTTGGAAACCAACTCCTCCTTCTGAATCTCATAAAAGGAAGCCCTGAACAACAATCAGGGCTTTTGAGTACTCCTGTTTGAGTCACTGTCAATCTAGACACGCATTTCTCTTTAATCTGCACTGTAGATTTGTGGCAATGTGGTTACGTTATTCCTTTTGAAGTTCTGGGTGAGCCAGGAACCTGTAAACACCTGGCCCAGGTCTGATGACCTGTAATGGTTTTGTTCCACTTAAATGAAACTCCAATAGCAGTGATAGAAAAGCAGTAAGTAAATGAGCAATGTGTAGGTGGAGACTACTTGTTTGTTTCCTGACTGATCAGACCTGAATAATCACACAGAAACTATATTAATTACAGCATTGCCTGGCCTATTAGCTTAGGTCTCTTATTAAGTAACTCTTACATTTTTTTGTTTGTTTTACAATACTAGGTTTCTCTTTAGCTTTGGAGCCTGTCCTGGAACTAGCTCTTGTAGACCAGGCTGGTCTCGAACTCACAGAGATCCACCTGCCTCTGCCTCCCGAGTACTGGGATTATAGGTGTGTGCCACCGCCATCAGGCTAACATCTTAAATTAATCCATTTCTGTTCATCTATGTATTGTCATGAGGCTCGTCTGTCTCCTTTGGCAGCTACATGGCATCTCTCTGACTCTGCCTACACACACACACACACACACACACACACACACACACACACACACACACACACACACA
>JAQHUG010000193.1:3624737-3635945 GCA_028555095.1 Dicrostonyx torquatus | reverse complement strand
ATATATATATATATATATATATATATATATATATATATATATATACCTTCTAGCCTGACTGTATTCTGCCCTACTATAGGCCAAAGCACCTTCTTTATTAACCAATGGTTATAAAACATATTCATAGCATACAGAGGGAAATCCACATCAGCAATGTAATGGCATTTCATTTGTATTTTAATAAATAAAGCTTGCCTGAAGATCAGAGAGTAAACAGCCCCATAGACCAGTCAGTGGTAACACACACATTTAATCCCAGTAGCCATGTTACCTGCCGGAAACGGGGTGGTGCATGCTTTTAATCCCAATGGTGCATGCCTTTAAGTACAGAACCAGAGAGGATTATAAAACAGGAGGAGACAGCTCTCAATCTCAGTCTGAATCTAAGATTCCTGGAGGCAGGACTGCCATTTCAGAATGAGGTCGAGGTAAACCAGTGGCTGGCTATTTTGCTTTTCGATTCTTCAGGTTGAACCCCAATTTCTCTTTCTGAGATTTAATTAATCGTGTCTCAGAGCAAACTCCGTAAAGGTGAAAGCTGAAAGAAGAGACTTAAAAACAAATGTGTTTGAAAAATATTTGAGAAGTATTGATGTACTGTAGACACCTTTCTGTAACTGTGACAAAATACCTGACAAACAACTTAAGAAGGCCACAGTTTAGGAGTTTAGTTGACAATGGTGGGGAAATCATGTCTTTGGGAGCATAAGACATTGGTCACTCTGAGTCCTCAGCTGAGAAACTCCCTTTCTCTGGATTCAGGGTGGGCCCTACTGTTCTGATAATCAGGAACCAAGCTCATAGGTACACTGAGAGGTCCGTGTCTCCCAGGAGATTTCAAATGCAGTCAAGCTAACAATCATGGGCAAGGTGGGATGTTCAAAAACTAGATTTGGTTGACAAATGCACAATTCTGTAATTCAACAAAACTTATATAGCTGTCACTTACGAAATGGAAATTTTATTATGTGGAAATTGTAACTTGATCTGCTACTTTAAAAAAGAATACACAATTATGTTCTTTTTCCCTCTAGTTATACGAATAAACAAACAATAGAGTTTAATGCTTCCCTATTTAATCAGTTTTCTCAGAGTAGTAACATTTTATCACGATAAAAACAACACAAAATTTCTAGTTTAGAAAGGATTATAAGTGATTGATTGTTTTTCTAGAATCTAAAACGATAAGTAAGCAAAATAAAATTGCAGGACAGATTGCTGTTGTCAGCAATCACGTCAATATAAACCTGTTAAATTATTCAGAGATCTATCACAATCCTATAATGTGAATAGACACAATATTTTTGGTTCATTTTAAAATGTGAAGAATATTAAACCAATATGGAATTAAAGACTTTGTCAAAAGTCATGGGACCTCAAGTTAGACAAAAATATTGATTTTCTAGATAATGTCTATTCATTGATATCAAAATTCTCCTCACAACTCCCTTTAAAGCCCATCAAAACTGTCTAGGAAGAACATACCAAAAATCGTGGTATTCCCCAAGAGGTAACATTTGTTTACTTTTATAAAACACAAACAAATAGAAAGACACAGACTCTCTGTCTGATGCTGATGGCAGAAAAAGGTGGTACACCATATGAAAAAGCCCAGCTATTGCTATATCACAAGATTCCAATATTCAGTACAAACTACTATACATAAAAGCCACAGCCTAGATCTTGGATATACAATTCTTTGTGAAATATATTCTGTGGGAATAGAGAGGACAGGATTCCCTCATTTTACTTTGGCACCCCTGAGGGTGCCTGACATCAACGTGCCTGACAGATTAATGGCTCAGCCTTAATCTATAATTTTATAAAACAAAAAAAGCACATGTAAATTGTCTGCTTTTCCAATATCTCTATTTCACGAGCATATTTGAGCACCTGCTCCTTGTTGGAGGAGGCAGCATCCTTTCTTTTTTTCTGTGACTTATGACAAAACTGTGGCGAAAAGACTGCTTTTAATGGCAATTTGCCACAAATTAGAAACACCTTAGCTGGGAATTTCAGTCAAGGAATTGTCCCAGGTGCCTTGGTTGCTGTGGGAAGACCTGGTAGCAGCCCAGATGAGAAGGGGTGTGGCTCAGAAAGATTACTCATCCTTTGATCCTTTGGCCTTCCCTCTTGTCACTAGTGCACACACTGCAGCATTTTTTTTTTGCTTCATGTTATCTTGTGTTGCTTTGTTCCTTATGACTCAAAGCAGTAAGCTATGACATCTGGTACAGGTATGAATAAGCTATATAGTCTAGGTTTAATGATACTTCGTGATGTTCACACAGTGACCACATCTCCTATTGACACATTTTTAGAATATTTTCCCATATGTAGGACTATTCATTGAGAGAAATGCTCCCATATATCCATAACTTATCATTTGGAGAGAATATGCTTATTTTTATGATTTCCTGTAGTTTCATTTGCATATGAAAATTAAAAAATTAACATGCATATGGCTGGGAACATAGCTTAGTTGATGGAGTCCTTGTCTAGGATGCCCAAAACCATGGTTCAATCCTCAGCACTAGCCTCACTGCCCCTCCCTCTCAAAAAAAGCAAAAAATTAAAAAAAGAAGTCAGTTTGAGCTGGAGATCTAACTCAGGAGTTAAGAGCATTTGATATTCTTACAGAAGATGCAGGATCAGTTCCCATCACCAACATAGTGACTCACAACTGTCTATAACTCCAGTTCTAGGAGACTCAGTGTACTCTTCTGGCCTCTCAATGGGCCAGCATGTGGTACATGTACATACATCTGCTGTGGGACAATGGTTTTACCCTGTAAAGATTTGTTTCTTGTACTTGTTTAATAAAATGCTGATTGGCCAGTAGCCAGGCAGGAAGTATAGGCAGGACTACCAGGCAGGAAGTAGAGGTGGAACAATGAGAACAGGAGAATTCTGGGAAGAGAGTCAGTCTGAAGTCATGACCCAGATGCAGAAGACGCAAGATGTGACTGCCTCACCAAAAAAGGTACCAAGCCACGTGGCTAACACAGACAAGAGTTATGGGCTAATGTAAGTTATAAGATTTAATAAGAAGCCTGAGCTACTAGGCCAACAAGTTTATGATTAATGTAGACCTCTGTGTGTTTCTTTGGGACTGAATGACTGCAGGACTGGGTGGGACAGAAACCTCAGTCAACAAACATCCAGGCAAAGACTCATAAAATAAAAATAAATAAATATTTTTAAAATAGTATTTGCAACTTTATAAAATCAGTGTTACTGATTACTACATATTAGTGTCTGTACAACCAGGGATCTCATGCAAGAAATCAAAACCCAGTAAAGAATTTGCGTGCATACACGTCAGAAATTTGGCAGACACTGTACAGCCTAAAAACGGATCTATATTCCACAGACCAGAAACTGTTATTTGCATGAAAGCAGTGTGATTAGGAACCTTAGGTAAGTAAGTCTTCACATTTCTTTGTGGTTTAAATCGTAGTTTAAACTCTTGCATTTCAGCTTTCTTTTACAGTGTGCTTAGACCCAGCAACCAAGCACGGAGTCATTACTCAATGTGCGATAGCATTTGTAAACAGCAATGAGGTGGAAAATTAATTAAATGTGGCTGAAAATTATAAATTAGTTAGCATTCCCTCAAAGTTCTCTTGGTGAATAGCTGCTGTGGGAGAGCATGGAAGGTCTTCATAAAAGTCTTTTTCCTTTGCAGAAGATGGGCTTAGACTTCAAAATGGCAGCAAAAGAGTATTTTGGGAATTTGGGCCGAAACTCTTCCATCATTGTGTAATGTATGTGTACGGAGGTCAGAGAACAACATTGAGAAGTCTCTCCCTCCTCTTTAAGGTGGCTTTTGGGGGACTTGAACTCAGGTCTCCAGGCTTGCATAACATGCACTTTTACCCGCTCTGCCAACTCACTAGCCCACGTTTTGATTCTTCTTTTGGGAAAACAAGCTGTATGAGAAGCATACCTGAAGCAATCTTTTTAGAGTTCTAGTCAGCTAAAATATGCTACAGTTAACTATAGTCTTTTTTGTTTTTTCATTTGGAAGGAGCCTTTCACACATGCCCCACCAGGAAAATCCATTTTGAGCTTAAAATTGATTTCCACTTATGTTGTAACAGATTGTGTAATCCCTGCATCTAAAACACGCAGCAGTCTGCCTACATTTAGGAGGCAAGTATCCGTAGCCACCCAGCAGTCTCACTGCAGATTTTACTTGGGAATTAGTGTGCATCAGCCCCCACTTCCCCAACCCCATTTCAATTTTTGTTTCTTTCCAGAAACTAAGTTTGACCGATTCTCCCTCCTCCGGGCAACCGTATGGTCAAAATATAATCTGTTTTGACCTAAGCCCTGGGCCAACAGCACAGAATTCTAGTGTTACATGTTAGGCAGACAGTAGTCTGCTTTCTGTCTGTAGGAAAAACCTTCAAATTTAGGGAAAATAAATAGATAGTTGAACTAAGAATTTGGCAGCCAAGGAGATTTGACATCCAAATATTTCAAAATATTTTCTTTTGCAGCAGAAATATGTTCTTCCTCTTCAACCTTCTCACCACCCCAAGCCTTGATGCCAAAGAAGAAATGGAGAGAGAGAGAGAGAGAGAGAGAGAGAGAGAGAGAGAGAGAGAGAAGATTTATGCTTAACAGCAAGAAGCGGCCTTCTCCAAGTGAAACGTAATTGTTTCCTAGGCTAGACCCGAGGACATCTAATCTATAAACTTGACTTGAATAAGTGCCTATGGTGGGTGGTTTCAGTGCAGTTCAGGGAAATTTTGGGAAGTGGAGGAGGGAAAACATGTCTCTTTGTACTCCCAATCCGCCTGGTATTTTAGCAACTTTGTGAAAACCCTAGCTGGAAGAAGACCTTCCTGTATGATCCTTTCACTCTGGAGAGGAGCCTTTGCCTTCCCTGCCTCACGAATTCCCATAACTGGAGTCTCTGTGGCCGCACGAATACCCATAAAGAGATGCAATTATTTTCCATGTCTTTAAACTGAAGGACCAGGTCTGTTCTAGAGTGGAGCTTACATAGCAGGTTAGTACTGACTTGAGGGAGGACTTTAGTTATCAACATGAACTGTACACTTGAAAGTCACTATGAGAACCGGCAAGTGTGCTCAGCATTAATAAGCATGGGAGTAAATGTGTGTATCAGTTCACTTGACTCAGTCCTTTCATCATACATATGTATTCCAAGAAGTGCTATACAGGAAAGATATGCAAGCTTGTTTGCCAAGAAAACGTAAAGAAACAATAGCAAGCAAAAGAGATGGGCAACTACTATGTGGTTCAAACAATTAGAAATATAGGGATGTTTATAATAAGACTCTCCCCCAAATTGCTGCATGGTTTATTTATAACCCACACAGTGATTGGGGGGAGTGGGCAGGAGGGGACGGGGAGAGCAGAGAGAAGCCACTCGTGATCTGGAGAGTTGGAACTATGTACACTCAGAGTTCACAGGAACAGTGGACAGAAAATGAAGGGTGACCATGTAAGGTACAGTATCCCTGACATTCCAGGCTAAACTGTGTCTCATCAGTCTCTATTGTTCAATGTACAAACTTTTAATACTAATTTTAAGAATTTTGTGGCATTGTGCCCCAAAATAACACTAATGAGTATAACCATCCAATTCTGTTACAATGGGCACGGTGCTTTCAAGTGCTAATAGGACTTTGGGAGCAGTGAAAAAGAAAGCAAAAGAGGCCATCCCTTTCACCAATTCCTATATGGCAATGGCTGGTGTTCGTTCGTTTAGCTCCCTCATAGGTAATTCAACTGATAAAACTAGACTGTCTCTCTGTCTCTCTCTTTCACACACACACACACACACACACACACACACACACACACACACACACACGGAGAGAGAGAGAGAGAGATGCTACCCACTCTTTATGTAACAGAGCATTTAATACTAAGAGAAGTTAAGATGGGAAGCATGCAAGCAAAGCAAGTTATACTTTTCTGAGAGGAAAAGTTAAGCCCACAGATGCTGGCATGACAGCTGTGAGGATGACCCCTTGGGGCTCTTCTCTGCAGTGTCAGCAGGGCAGGGTGCCCGCAGAACCTAAATCAGTCTTTGGATCAGCAAAGCTGAATCAGGGATAGCAATGTAACTTCTCCTCAGGCCGACTCCTCTGCAGGTGGACAGGAAGATCTCAAGAATAAACAGAGCATCAGGTTATCCGTGTTGCAGTTTGGGATTGCAGTAATCAGAGGTTCAAGGTGAATCGGGTCTCAACTCAGAACAACTGTTGTTACTTAGGGGCAATTTATTTTGTTCTCTCAGGTTTCTTTTATGGAAAATGATTGAAAAAAACCCACAATATTCCTCCTGAGATGTCCACATGAAAAAGACCTGTCCTGGATCAATGAACTACAGAAGATGACTGAAAGCCAGGTGGTAGCCAAAGACAAACCCTGAAAAAGTGAGGCATGCAATGTTTAAAGAGAGCCTATTTTCAAGGCCAGCGAGAGAAGCAATGTGACACAGATAGGGAAAGATGAGAGGAGACAGCATAAAAGCCAGACTTTCATCCTGTCTATGAAACATACATATTATATATTAAGTATCAGTTTCCTCTATCAGGTGTCACAGGAGAAGAAAAGCAGGCAGGTTCCTTCCTCCCAACCACAGTGGTTGGACACTGTAAAGCGGAGACAGAGAAAGAGAAGAGCAAACGGGATGTGACACAAGCCGCGGGGATATTTAGTTTGCTGAGCAGTCCCCTTTGTTTTCCATGTTTTCTATAATAAATGCGTGTTATAGTTATGCTGAAAGCGTGTTTTAACATCCATTACGAACTTACGTTTACCAAGTTGATTTTATAGAACTGCTTTTCAAATTAGATATTTACAAAGATGAACTGTTGGGAAGGTCAGATGAAACGGCTTCCTAACATCTAAGGTCTCATAACTCTAGTGAAGAAACTTAAGAGAGACGGGATCGCACATAAGCACATCTTGCTAAAGGGCTTTTTCCCCCAGGGGAGCCAGGATTAAAACCTAAACCAAAAATCTGAATAGGAGCCCTTCCTACTTCCTGGCGGTATCTGCAAACAACTTCAAGACACACAGACTGCAATAACTTCAGTCATTAAGAAAAGAAAAAAAAACTATAAAAGAAAGCCAACGTCAAAATGTGCCCTACTCTCTAATTTTTATTCTTCTAGCTCTTTAATCTTTTTTATTTTTTATTTTATTTTCTATTTCTAAATAAAGACATTTTTAAATTTCATTTGGAAATAAAATTTTTAAAAATGAGAAAACAGAACACATCTATTATAAATTTCTAAATTACTAATGTTTAATTATTCTGCCTCTTTTCCTTGAGTTGGAGACTGTTTTGGAATTATAATTCTTCTGTATACTTAATTAAAGTGCTTTGTGGATCTTACCTGCAATTATCCAAAACCAGTATGAGATTTTTGGTTAACGATAAGAAAGTAGTTCTAAACTAAAATGTTTACTAAAGAGATCAGACAAAACACCTTAGATCAGCATTTCCTTAAATACCTGTCTATGATAAAACACCAGACTCATAAAATGCTTACTGAGAAAGGAGTTAGTAGCTTCAGGGAACATTTCATGCTCTCATCCTATTTGGAGATTCCCAGTGGACTTTGCAAAAATTTTCTAAAACAGTGTTTAAGGAAAAGAAAAGTGTGTTTAATTCCTTCTTATCCAAGTTTCCATATTTTATTTGACTATATTTGTCTCCATTGCTTTGATTAAGATCCTTTACAAAATTATCCCAGTGATGAATTTTTTAAAAGATAACATATTGATGAACAGAGCTGTTTTGCCATACTGGATCCATCCGGAAAAGACTGAGAACAAGGGTTTTCCCCATCCGTCCGTCAGAAATGGGAGAGAGGCAGGGATAGTCGGGGTCTCTGTTCAAGGGAAATCAACTTACAAATTATCCCACTCCACCCCTTAGTGTCTTCAAATCTTCTACAAACACATTTTACTTTGGAAATTTTCCTTGTTAGAGATGTCCATCAATGAAGGAACAAATAAGAGAAGTGAAAAAAAAAAACCAAAAAAATCCCAGCACTTGAGAGGCAGAGGCAGGTGGATCTCTGTGAGTTTGAGACCAGCCTGGTCTACAAGAGCTAGTTCCAGGACAGGTTCCAAAGCTACAGAGAAACCCTGTCTCGAAAAACAAACAAACAAACAACAACAACAGCAAAAGAATAGATAAAAGAGAAGTGATCTATTGGCATTATTGATGATCCTTGTCTCCTAGCACATTTCTTTCTTAACTCCAATTATTTCCGTTTTTGTTCATTTGTTTTACTCCACCCTTAATGTCCATGTCAAAGTACAAAGGTAAATTGATCCAAAATTGGAAACTTTCTCTATTTGCTTACCCTGGATGCCACCTAATCTCCTATTCTGTAGCTACACTTTTCTTATTGTCTACTCTAGGCTCAGTAGCCATTGGTTAGAGATATGTTTGGAGACGCTCATCACCTAGATTCTTAGCTTCAGGACTTGCTGGCTTTTCCAAAACTACTGTATTAGAAGGAAGGGGTTTATGTTAGCTCACAGTTACTGGTTAGTATACCATTTTGAAGAAGTCACAGTAGAGTGCTGCAGGAGCTCCCTCGCCTTCAGTCAATGGCTTTTAAGATACCAGCCCACTGAAGCACGGTTTTTATTTTAAAAAGCAGCAGCAGCGCTCCGCTCGCTCTCTTGCTTTCGGCTCCCATTCTGACTGCAAGACTCTGTTTCCTGTTTGCGACCAGAGGACTGTGGTTTGGGACATTGATCTGTAAGTTTTATTCCCTCCAATAAAATACCCCTATTAATCAAACTGGTGTAGAATTACTTTGCGTCTTTAGTAGAGGGACTTTTAGACAGCTGGTTACATTGCCTCCACAGTCAAAAGTAGAGATGTATCTAGCAAGATGCTTCAGCAATTATCATGATGGCCCTCACATGGAGTGGAGCTCAGATCCCAGCACCCAGGTGGGGCAGCTCACCCATGCCTGTAACTCCTGCTCCGGAAGATCTAACTCCCTCTTCTGACCTGCTCAGGCACCTGCACATGCGTGTGCTCATATGCTCAGACACGTACACACGTGCATACACACAAATCAAGTCACATCTTATTTTAAAGCAGAGAGGGAAGAATGCCTACGTCCAGCTTACTCTTTCGTTTTCTGTCAGTCTAGGACCACGAAACAGTGCTACCCACATTCAGGGTGGGTATTCCCAGCTCAATGAACTCAATTAAGAAAATTCTCCACAGGCATGCTTTCAGGCCAGCCTGAACTGGACAGTTCCTCATTTAGGTCACCGTCCCAAGTGATTCCAGATTCTATCAAGTCGACAATCAGAACCAACCTTCGCACTGACTGCTCGCAACGGGCTGACAAGTTCTCACTTTTTCTAGATCTCATTTAGAAGCTATGGGCTATGACCTTCCTATCTGCTGTTCTCCTTGCATTTCCTTTGTACCTCCTTTAAACCACATATCAGGGTTTGTCTTGAGTTGGAATTATTTATGCATGTGTCTATTTTCTGCCTTGGATTATGGACCCCTTTTGAACAAGGCTCATATTTAATTCATTGTATCTCACCCACATTGGGCAGGGGGCCTCACACCGAGCACTCCTCCAGACACAGAGCACTACCAATATGACAGTTTGCACCATCTATTCTAAACTGTATTACGACTTTGACAGTAAAAGTCATAGGTACAGGGCTGGAGAGATAGCTCAGTGGTTAAGAGCACTGGCTGCTCTTTCAGAGGTCCTGAGTTCAATTCCCAGCAACCACATGGTGGCTCACAATCATCTGTAATGAGATCTGGCGCCCTCCTCTGGCATGCGGGCATATATGGAGACAGAATGTTCTATACATAATAAATAAATAAATCTTTTTTTTTTTAAAAAAAAAAAAGGTCATAGGTACTCTTTTCATCGAAAAACAGTTGTAAACTTAGAAGTTGAAAAATTTCTTTTCAGTGATGAGGCAACTATGGATGGCAGAAATATAAGGCCTGGATGAATCTTCCTGTTGTTATCCCTGAGTCAATTCCACTTTCTTAAAGATGGAGTTCTTTTATGCCTTAGTCACAGACTAAGCAAAAGCAAGTCCCCTCTCCTAATGAGACATTCCCTTTCCCATGGTTTCTTACACAAAGGCATGACTGCATGGAGCTTCCCATTATCTAAGTGACTAGAGAAGAAGGGAAGGACAGGGATGTACTGAAGAAACTATATGGCAATGACCTCTTTTATACCATGCCTAAGAAGGAGAAGCCATGGAAGGCTGGCTATTCCTGAGGATGACCTCAGTTCAAGGCGCTGTTCGCACTTGCAGAAAATGAGATGCAGAGATGTGAAGGAGTGTGGCGAGAGGAAACACCTCTGCTCCGACATGGAATTTAGGTCAGCTGATGTGGGAAGCGGCAGGTCACGCTGAAGCACTGTCAGAGCCTCCTAATCTTAGGCAGGGTAACTTTCTAGCCGCAAAGTTTATCCACCCCTTACTGTCAAGAACCTGACAGAAGAGGCTAAGGAAAACCGAGTTGGAAACCTGCAGTTTCCATTATTCCTCTTGGTGCCTTCCCGGAAGCCAAGGTTTTAAACTGAAGGCCACTGTGGCCAGGGCTGTGCTCTTTACTTTTGTGACAGCTTGTCATGAAGTAGAGTCATCTGGGAGGAGGGAGCCTCCATTGAGAAAATACCTCCATCAGATTGGCCTATGGGCGAGTCTGTGAGGGCATTTCTTTGATGAACGATTGGTGTGGGATAGCGTAACCCACTGTTGGTGCCAGTCCTGGGCTGCTCGTTCTGTGTAGTGCAAGAAAGCATGCTGGGAAACAAGCCAGCACGCAACACTTCTCCATGGCCTCAGTTTCAGCTCCTGCCTCCAGGTTCCTGCCTCTCGTTCTTGTTCTGACTTCTCTTTTTGATGAACTACAAGTTATAAGCAGAAATAAGCCCTTTCTTCTCTACATTGCTGTTGGTCTTGCAGTTTTAATACTGCAATAGAAAGCAAACTAGGACCTGAGGTCATTGAAGCTTCAGTTTGCTTTTGTTTTTGTTGTTGTTGCTGCTGCTGCTATTGTTTTTTTGTTTTTGTTTTTGTTTTTGTTTTTTTTTTTTGGTTTTTTGAGACAGGGTTTCTCTGTAGCTTTGGAGCCTGTCCTGGAACTAGCTCTTGTAGACCAGGCTGGCCTCGAACTCACAGAGATCCACC
>JAQHUG010000193.1:3609266-3624437 GCA_028555095.1 Dicrostonyx torquatus | reverse complement strand
TGGCAGAATGTTCTATACATAATAAATAAATAAATAAATAAATAAACAAAAAGTCCCTCACAATAACTCATGTGTTAAATTAAGTATTGTTTATAACTATATGCATGTATATGTATACATACACGTGTGAATATACTTTATTGCTGATAGGAGGGTGCTTGTTTAAGAAGGCAACATCTGGCAACAGACTCCTTGGTTCAAATTCTGGCTCTGCCACTCCATCATTTAATTTCTGTGCATCTCTGCTTAATTGTTTTAAAATGAGAATGGAAATGACATCAGTCGCGCTGCCGCTTCCCTTGGGTGCAGAAACAGAGCAGGAACAGTAGCTACTGACTAAAACAGAGGGAATATAATACTCACTATTCCTCTCCAGTGGGAATTGAGGGCTGTTAAGATGATAGCGCAATTCTGTAGTCTTTTCTCTTTTTGCCTTTCTCTAATCTCTTCTCTTTCAGGAACCATTAAATCTGTATCCTATTCAGGAAAAAATAAGGAAAGGAAGAACTTGTTTTCCCTTCCTTTATAGGTTTGATTCAGAAGTTACACGTACCACTTCCACTCCCATTTTTTTTTTTTTTTGGCCAGAATCTAGTCATTGACTATACCAAATTTCAAAAGATAACACACATTTTCTAAAACTTCTGTTGCTTTAGCAAAAGGAGAGGATATAAATTGGGGGGAGCAATAAACTCTGTCAGACAGAAGATGTAGATTTACAGAGATTAAGTCAACTATACCTGTGAAGGGCTTAAAACTGCCTAAGACAGGAAATCTGTGGCAGCCATTAGACACTAAGACTAAAACAATAGTAACTTAATGTAGCCGTATGTCTTCCCATCTTAGGACCACATATTTGGAGAAAATGAGGACTCTTTAGATTCTTAATTTAAAAATGCTGGTTATTAATGTCTCTTTTACCTAGTTTTTTTTTAAATCTAAGTGAAAATGAGATGAACAAAATAATTGCCCATCTAATCTTTCAGCTATAGAAGCTACATAACTATAATAGAACTAATTCTGAGCAATAGCATCTTTTCAGTGGTTTTATTTTTTTATCTCAAATCTATACACATACATCAAGTTATTAACAAGGGAAATCATCAGCCTTTGCTTTGGCCTATCATCCCTCCTGTTAGAAAGGAGCTAAATTTCTTTAAAGAGTTGACAATTAGGGCTGGAGAGATGGCTCAGAGGTTAAGAGCACTGGCTGCTCCTCCAGAGGTCCTGAGTTCGATTCCCAACAACCACATGGTGGCTCACAACCATCTGTAATGAGATCTGGCGCCCTCTTCTGGTGTGCAGGCAAACATGGTTGGCAGAATGTTCTATACATAATAAATAAATAAATCTTAAAAAAAAAGAGTTGACAATTACAGGGGCATTTTCTTTACAAAAGATCAAAGGATTTCATTCGTTTACATAGCACCTCTTGTATCCAGGAATATACCTAGCAGTGTTCACCAACACCCACAGGCTCTTTGGCATGAACAGAGAGCTCCTCTAACCTAAATGGGAAAGCAGAAGTGAGTACATGAAAGTGATCTTGTTAAACCAGCAAGTGGTGAAGCTTTGGCCAGATCAGTTGTGCACAAGAGGTTTTCTTTAAGGTTATTATTAGCTCTTCAAAAACAGGATGAAGAGCTGGGTTTTCTACACACTGGAGGAATTCACATTTTGACACTATTTGTTACCACAGAAATGCATTAGAGTCTTAAAGACAGATAAATGCTATTAGCAATTTTGCATCATTTAACCTTAGGGTGAATTAAAATTCCATCTAAAAACAGAAATGATAATAATATATACTCCATGGAGTAATTAATATAGCTAATTAAAATGCAATTCTGAAATATTTTAGAATAGAAGCATTCAGATAGCATTGAGTATACAATGTAATATTATCTAGGCTTAAAGTATTCTGAATGTCAACCCTGCAACATGAGGGTCTGCTTGTTGGGGTTACTGTACTGCCTGGTACCCCACTGCCAGCAAACCCCAAAGAAAATCACACAGAGAGTCTACATTAGGTTATAAACTGATTGGCCCATTAGCACAGGCTTCTTACTAGCTCTTATAACTTATATTAACCCATTGTTCTTATCTATGTTAGCCACATGGCTAGGTACCTTTTCTAAGTGGGGCAGATCACATGCTGCTTCTTTGGTGGACTGGGCAGGAATGGCAAGGGAGCTTCCTGCTTCCCAGAATTCTCCTGTTCTCACCTCTACTTCCTGTCTGGTTTTCCTGCCTATGCTCTCTGCCTGGCCAATCAGCATTTATTTAAAACATGATTGACAGAATACAGACAATTCTCCTGCACCACAATCCCTACCTTTTCAATTCAAAACTTTAAAAAATGTATTTTATTTATGTGTATTTGTGTATTCATGTGAGTGTATGCTGTGTGTATGTAGGTACCAACAGGGGTTAGGAACTGGCATCAAATACCCTGAATCTGCATTACGGGTGATTGTGAGCTACCCAGTGTGGGTCCTGAGAAATGAACTCTAGTCCTCAGGAAGAGCAACAAGTGCTCTTGACCGTAGCCTAGCCAACCTATTCCAGCCCCTCAAAACTCTTTCAGTTCTACAGACTCATTTGATTCTCACTACACTTTTCAAATGAGAGTCAACATTCCCGTTTTTAAAACCATGAAAATGGAGGCTTAAAGCCTATAATTACAGAGAATCAAAGGATTTTTACAAAACATCAAGGGCTTAATAGGTTTGCTTTCTCAATGCAGGGTTCACTAACAACAGTGTTTCTGAAAGAATGGGCTGTTAGAGCAGGGTAAGTTCTCAACAGTGAGCCAGAATCAACCCTTTCTCCTTTAAGTTGCTTTTGTCAAAACCCCTTCTCACAGCAATGGGGGCAGAAATGAAGACAGACACCCAGTGGGCACGTGGTAAACTCTTTCTCTTTATTCTAGTTCAAGCAGATTTTCATAGGCCATGACAAAGCAGACATAATGCTTGTATTTCTTACCCCAGAAGTTTGTGTAGGACCTATCTGGTTTCATTTTGTGTGCAAATCAAATGCAAGCTTGTATCCTTGGCCTCGGTGGCATTGAGACATTGAGGAGAATATTAATCCACACTGAAAACTCTGATCTTGACCTGAACTTTCCTTAGTTCTGACAAGTTAGTTCTACACTCCATTGTCAATCGACTAGGGAGCAGTAGAATATAGACTCTGAATACTGTAAGTTTTTATAGCGAAGAGCACTGGCACTTGGGTTAAAAGATCATCAAATAACACTAAAGATAGAAACTTCCAGAGAGCAAGACACATGTATCTCCCCAGAGCCACTCATTTATATCCAGAGCAGAGAGAGTGGTGATGCAGCCACTTATCCCTCTTCTCCCAGACAGGCTTTGTGTATACTTCAGAAAAAGATAAACCTATCTCCATTTAATCTTATTGCTAAGTCCATCTTTCATCTTTTTATTCTTTGAAAATTTTATACATGTATACAATATATCTTGACCATATTCCTCCCATCCCGACACACACCCAGAAAAGAGGGTAGACAAACATACCAGCTACCCTTTGCAAGTTGTGAGCTTTCCAGTCTGGTGTTCCTTTTCTTAATCTTCCTGTGCAGCTACGCTTGGCTCTGAATTCCCATATGGGAAGTCTTGGCATGGGAAGCTGACTTGAAATATTTTGTGATAAAATAGGAGACTCCTTTCTTGGTCCACCCAGAAACTTTGTATTTCTGTTAGTATGAGTTTGTGTATTTGTGTATACAAATGCACATGTAAACATATGCATCCTTGTATTTATGGATACATACATATTATATAACAGGCTGACTTGTCAGCTTGCAAGCATAGATAAATCCTCAGATATGCCAATTGACTTCGAAGCCAGTCGGCTTACACAGAGAAGTTCAGAGCACCACTGCATAATGAAACTCTAAAAAAGCAACAAAATAATCTGCTATTTGACACTCAGTACCATATTCCCAGTTTCTCAAGAGAGTTGAAGTGTACACTTGTTATCTAGAATAATCAGTAATCTTCCATTCACCCCCAAAACATCCCTATTTAGAAAGTAAATTGTCAGTAGCCCAAAGTGCAACCCACAGAATCTAAAGAAATATCTTTAAAAAGATTTGATATTACCCAAGGATTTGGCACATCTTTTAATATTGGTGATTCATTCTTTTAATTTGCCACTTCAGTTTACTCTGCTTAGGCTGCTATTCAAACACTAAAATTGTTTGTTTGTTTGTTTGTTTTGTTTTTGAGACATTTCCCTTTCACTTTCTAGAACTCAATAGCAATGCCGAGGCACACAGCTCTTTCTGTTTGGTTACGTGGTGTATTTAGGTAACATTTTGTCTCCTACATTTGTTCTCAGTATTTTTCTTTGCATGAGGAGGCCCAAAAATATGACCCTATCCCACATTGTCTGAAGGTCAGAGTCTGAGCACACTCAAAGCTGTTTGGCAACAACTGTGGCCACACACCCTGAACTAGGGTGTGGTTACTTGGTGTTTGGGACATTAAGATGGCCCTTGGAGGTAGATCCACTCCACCCTGACCAAAGGTCAGAGAATTCAAGCATACTTCTGTTCCTTCTTTTGAAATTGGGATTTGGCTTAGGGTGTGGCTGCCTTTAAGATACTTGGTCTAGGGTGGGTTCACTGCTTAAACAAGAGAATGCTTTTCTCAAGAAATAATGACTTGGTGTCTCAAGTATTGGGGCAAGCAACCATTCTAGTTGTCCTTTGTATCATTTAAAGCAATCTTTTGCCTTTTTCCCCACTTTTTATATTGGGGTATAAAACTGTATAGAAGATTAAACACGGGCAAACTCAGAACTCAGAAGTCAGCATTCTGTATTCACTGAATTGCCCTCCGGGTACTATCCTATGTCTCTTGTTTCTTTCTTATCTCTATTTGACCTATCTAATATTTCTAATAATCATGCCCCTATCCTTGAACATATGTACCCTCCATGCCTAAGATTGTGGCAGAAGTCACCCCAAAAAGGTAGCTTCCGACAGCACATGTATTCATTGGAACCCCTAGTATGTAGCTAACAAATGAATGATCTATCTTTTGGATAAAATAAGTAATTAACCCCAGACATAATGCTAAAGAATTTAAGTTGTTTGCAGGGCTATTAGTGACACAGTTCATCTATTCTAAAGTTGAGAGGAACAACTCATCCTGCAGTTTAAACAGGTTTGATATTGAGTTTCTTCCACAAGTATGAGATTGAGACACAATATTAAATCATTTAAGGTAGGTGAGTGGCAAAGAGGGAAACCAAACCACAAAATATAGCTATTAAACTCCTCCTCAGCACCCTATCTTGGTGTGACAAGATAGTTTGTACTCTTTGTGTGTCTGTGCACATTTCAAAGTGGCTGTATTTCACTCAGCATACAACATGCCTTTGCAATATTAGGCTACTTTCAGTCTGTGAACACAACATTAGTAATACTTCATTTATTGAAGATCATGTTTCATTAACATATTTTATTTACATTTAAATGAAGGTCCAAAATAAAACTGACAGAGGTAAAGCTAAAAATAGTGGAAGAAACTTGACATCTGAAGAGCATGATAAAAGGAAACAAGAGTTATCACTGCTATTACAAAATGCACACATGGAGTCTTATGAGTATTCTGGCCTTCCCTGTCAGTACCCTGTCCCTTTAAGAGACAAGCTCTGCCCACTTCCAATCTCTTCCTTCATCCAGGCAAATTGATCTAGGCTCTGTTCCCTTTTCTCTCTGTCTGCCCTGTCTCTTCCCACTTCTCTCTCTCTCTCTCTCTCTCTCTCTCTCTCTCTCTTTCTTTCTCTCTTCTCCTTCCCCATCTCCCCCCACTTATACCCTTCGAATTCCCTCTAAATAATCTCTCTATACCCAAGTTCTTTCTGCAGGGCGTATTCTGTTTCGCACACCCACCATGGGATCCACCAAGGTCCCTCTCATGCCATAAATCTTTCAGATTTGTTGATATTTGTGCACAGGGCTTGGGGAATTGTTCTCAATACTCCCGGGTAGCTATACATGCTCCTATTTATAAGAAGGTGTATAACCTGTGCAAACCTCCCTGACTACTTTAAATTATCTCTAGGTTACTTTTAATATTCAGCTTAATGTAAATGCAATGCAAACTAATGGCATATTTGTTTCTAAGAAAAATATTGTACAGTATAATTTTGAAAAAATATTTTTCATTTGAGATTGGGTGAATCTGAAGATGTAAAACCTAGGGATATGGAAACCTGAAAGTAAACTGATGGACAGAAAGATGATGGATGGATGGATGGATGGATGGATGGATGGATGGATAGATGGATGGAGATACATCAATCTCCAGAGTTAAAGAAATTAGAAATTATTCACATGTAAGATAGGAAGGCATTTAATTATAAAATTGTCACCACTGAAAGGAAATGTATTAGGTAACCAGAAAGATATAATAATAGATAAACAGAAAGGAAAGAGAGAGGATGGATGGACTTCATTAAATTTTATAAAACTATTTTATTGCTGAAAAAGTACATAGTCTATATGTAACTTGAAATATACACATATATTCAAGTGAACTTCATCTGGATTCTAATTTTTTAAACAATTTGAAGTTTGACTCATCCCCAAGTTAAATAAATGCTATGAGCCGTACTTTCTGAAAAACAAAATATAGCAGAAGATTCTGTTAAAGGACAAATGACCAATATTTATGGATTGTTTTGGAGGGCAGAGGAGCAGATATTGCTGGTTCCAAATTTTAAAAAACAACAAAAAAAACAGAAAGAAAAGAGAAGAAAACATGCTGAGATCACACCCTATGTATCCTGAGAGAAGCAAATACTCAGTGAACTAGTCCAATCTCCTTGTCTCACAGAAGCCAGTACTGCAGCAGCTTACAAAAGGAGCCAGAAATAGAGACTGGGTGACCTAATGTTTGCTGGAAAGCTAAATTAGTCCCTGCGATGCCATGCTAAGCCCCTGTGATGCAGTGTAGGAAAGAGGAAGGAAGACCCTGGTGAGGGGGCCGGTAGAGGAGAGGCAAGAGGAATATTCATATTCATGGCAGTTCATCCAACATCCAGTCCTGACACCTGGAGTAAAACTCAGGTGGTTTGAAACATGAAACCAGTCTTGTAAATTCTTATGCAAAACTGCCTCCTCCAGAGTGTTTAATAATGTTAATAACAAATCTATAACTGATCTACATATTGCTTTCCACTGTCAAATTTATATAATAATATAATGTTGACATAGCATGTAACTATTGACCTATTGGTGCTGGAAATCCAGCCCTTCCATCAGTGACTGTTACAGATGCCAGGTACTGTCTTGCCCCTGGGAGCAGCATTGGATTACTATAAACTTTCTTGACTTCTGCTCTTAGAAAGGCATAAGTTACATATTGATAACTTGCCTCGGTTGTTGCTGTTAAGCTATATTGGAGAAAAGGGAGCAGTACTCAGTCTAAAATGAATTATTCACCACAATGGAAGACCGCCATGGACCTACTAATTATGCAATTTTCCTGTCTGCCAGGTAGAACCCGGCACTGTCTGTGGCCTTGTCATTGCTAGGCACCGGTTTTCTCCAGCCTTCCTGTATGTTCTTCTCTTGGGTGGTTGCTTGCTTGAGTACAGTGGCCAAGACTCCCCTGAATTCCTAAAGGGTGCCTTGAGTGTCTGCAGAGCTCCTTCAGTGCATAGGATTCTCCCGTGCAGCATTCTGTCCAGCAACCTCAGTAATTTTACTCTCTGGGCCTGTGGCTCAAGCTCTGACACTTAGGGCCGCCCTGGGCTGCAGAGCTCACCACCATGAAGGCAGCTTTATCTACAACTTTTCCCTGGGGACGGACACGGTGCGGACACTGACCTTGAATCCCTATTCAAAGTGCAGACGTGTGGCTCACCTGCCTCTTTTCCTTGCTCTCCGGGAGCAATGTGCCTTGTCCCCAGATGCCCAAGATCCTGACCATCACTGTGTTATTTATGTTGTACATTTGTTGTTCAGGCCAAAAAGCAAATTCTTCCTCTTGATTGAAAAATGTCAATTTCTCTTGATCTTTTTTAGTGTTGTAAACACATTTACATTACACATAAAGAAATAAAAAGCAGAAGAGGCAAAGAAGCAGACAAATGCCAACGAGGTATTGCTTTGGAGAGTCCTAGGGCAGTACAAAACCTCAGGACTTGGGAAACCAGGAGGAGACAGCAGCACATTATGAACGTTTCCGAGTAAACACAGACAAAGGTTGTTCCTCTGGAGAGACCAATCCCAAAGCACTAGCAGCCCTGAGTGGCCACAGTAGTGTTACATAAAGCTGCCCTGCCTTAAGATGCATAAGCCAACCTTTATTTAGAATTAATTTTTGATCCTTTGACCTTTTATGAATTCTTAGCTTTAAAATGTCAAAATGCTTCAAAAGTTTCATTGAAATGATGTCATTCTTCATCATCAGCATGTTCTATTCTCTGTCTTTTCCTGGAGATTGGTAACTACATATGTTTGAATTCTTACTTTTTTATATATCTTAACTGAGGAAATGTAACAGTGATTAAATTTACAGTTAAAGGATATATTAATAAAAATCATCCCACCATACCTAAACCATCAATTCAGTTTTAGAACTCACCTCAGAAAAGTGCTTACATCTGTAAGGAAATATGTCCAGTTCTTCAGCCCTTTATCTCCTTTTTACACTCTGTTCCTACTCACTTCTAGGATTTGCTTTGTGAGACCTAAGCAAACAGAAGCCTTGGCATATATCAGTTACTGTTCTACTATCTGTTCCACAGGCAACATGGTCCCATGCACTGGGGCACTGAAGCTTCTCAAAACTTAATGACAAGCCGGGCAGTGGTAGAACATGCCTTTAACCCAGCACTCAGGAGGCAGAAACAGGTGAACAGGTGGATCGCTGTGAGTTTGAGGACAGCCTGATCTACAAAGCAAGTTCCAGGACAGCCAGGGCTATCTCAAAAGACAAAATAATAATAATAATAATAATAATAATAATAATAATAATGATAATAATAATAAAATAAAATAAAAAAATTAATGACAGAGCCAATGAAAGGGTATGATGAGTCACTGCTACCATGCCTGATGTCTTGAGATGGATACCAGGGACCCACATGGTAGAAGAAGAAAATCAACTTTTGTACTACATGCACCCTGGCCATAGTATAGGCACACCTACACAGACAGACAGACATGTTTATACATGCAAATAAATGAACAATGTAATATAAATTTTAAAGTCATTATAGATAAAATTTTAAAACCATTGTAGGAAGCTAAGATGTCTTACATAATGTGCTCTAGCTGCCTGTTTTACTGACACCAGTAGGTGGCCTATGACCAAATTCCCAAGCATTAAGAATGTGAATCACTGAATTTGCATGACAGGAAGTAAAGGAATAGAATTTAGATCACTAGGACAATGAAAAATAAATGTCAGAGGTCTTTCTTGGAGCCTTGCATTTGAAAACTACAGCTGTGTTGTAAATGAGTAACACCTAAAATAAATAAAAAGCTTATTAAGAACTTGTCCCTCTAGGTGCAGGTAGAACTGAACTGGTGGGGCTGGTGGTCCCTGGTGCAGTGGGGGATGGTTGATGGGAGAGGGTTCTGCTGCTTGGTTGCAGGAACCTACGTCTAGTAACAGATGGAAGCAGATGCAATGACTGGCAGTCAAGCAGTGGGCTGATCTCCTGGAGTTCAGTTGAAGAGAGGGAGGATGGATCATATGAACAAAGCAAGGCGTGTCAAGATCTGATTTGCCAAACCACAGAAACAGCTGACCCAAGTCAGCACAAGTTCTAATAGGTCTTAATAATAAATACCCAGAATCAGATATTGGGGAAAATGCTGAACATCAGAGAGACAGGGGAACAAAACCACCTTTCATCTTCCCAGCCATAAAGAGACTGAGTTCCTGTTTCCTTGCACATTATCACCTCCTCTCTCCACCTAGCCATTTCCTGTCTGTCTGTACAGACCTCCAGATCTCTATGGTTAGCTAGTGGCTAGCTCTGCACTCTGATCTTCAGGCAAGTGTTATTTGTACAAACAAAGTATCTCTATAATTAATTCCCCCTTATGTCTCAAAGTTAAGAAAGATTAACTAATATAAGAAAAAGTATTTACAATAAGAACAATAACTATATATAATGTATACCAACAATGAATATATCAACAATGTTTAGTCCATTAACAATTGAGAAATTCAAATAAAATACTCCATATCCATCCTATCTTGTTAAGTCTCAAAGTTGTACCTAATTCACTTTCTATTCTAACTTGCATTACCAAAACTACCTTTTTATGTCTCCCAACCTTATACACTTTACATTTATTTAGTGAATTTCTTTTCTGAATCTGTTAACAAGGAAAACTATAACTTAAAGTCTTCAACTCTATCAGAGACCTGAGAAGGAAATGATATTAACTGAATAAGCAGGAAGTGCAAGCAAGCAACTTCCAAAAGAATGCGAGAAATGACAGAAACAGTTGGCTGCCTGGACAGCCGCCCAAAGTTCCTCTGCAATGTTAGGCATCCATCTTTGGCTTATAGGCCTAGTATATTTGACAGACTTTTCTGTGAAGCAGGATATTCTGAAGGGCTGTCCTACCTTGTCTTGGCAAAGTTTAGAAGTCCTTTCTTTTGTATCCTGCTTGTTCAATTTGCACAGCATACTGTCAGCATTCAAGACAAGAGCACTTTCTCTTACCCAGTGGCTAACCTTTGCCACAAAAAAGTAAACTCTATGTGGAGTTTCTTTGATTCCCATCATCTTCTACAAAGTAGATTGGTGTTGCCAGGAATAGACATGCCTCATTGTCATTTTTTTTTAAAAAAGAGAAAATAACCTGTGTTATTAAAACATCTTTAATGCCATATTCTCTAGATCTCTGAAGTGCTTGAAAACCACCTGTCTTTCTAAAATATATCTATTTGACCTTGAAAGTATATCTAATGTGACTACAAGTTCAATTGTAATAAGTGACTAATTGCTAACTTGTATTTTCTTATTATCTTAAATAGTAGGCAATAATAACTTTCAAGGGCTAGGAATTTGCATTACATTGTCAAGTGACTTGCACAGGTACCATACCATGAATAAGATGCTGGTATGTTTAGACAAATCTCATTTAAAGGAATTTAAAAAAAAAAAAGTAATAACATCTAAATCTATTTTCTAGTTGTTAGGTTGTTGGTTTCTTTTCCTTATTGACATTATAAAAGTCATGTGTTTAATCTCTAATGTTTAATCTCTAATGCTACTTAGAGGCAGTGAGTATCTAGGAAGTGCTAACTGAGGCTCTATGATGTCATGAGAATGAAGTCTTGTTGGTGAGATCAGTATCCTTACAAGCAAAAATACTAGTCATGTTTCCTCCCTCCTACCTATCTCTCCTCTCTCTCTCCCTCTCCTCCATATCTCTCCTCTCTTCTTTCTCCTCCTTCCTCCCTATCTCTCCTCTCCCCCTCCTCTCTACCCTCTTATGTTTTCTCTCCCTATCCTCCCTCCTTCTCCCTATCTTTCCTCTTTCTCTCCATTCCCTATATCTCCTCTCCCTCTATCCTACCGCTCATCCCTATCCTTTTACTCTTTTTGCTCCTCTCTATCCTCTCCTCCCTCCTGCCTATCTCTCCTCTTCCTCTCCTCTTTCCTTCTTCCCTCTCTTCTCTCCTCCTTCCCTCCCTTTCCTTCTCCTCCTCTCTCTCCTTCTCCCACTCTCTAGTTTCTCTTCCTGTCTCTTTCTCCCTGACATAGGAAACAGTAGCCAACTTCAACTAAGAAAGAGAGCCCTTGATACAGCTCACCCACACTGGCCCTTGTCCTTGGACATCCAATCTGAAGAACTGTAAGAAATGTATTTGATTTTTTGGGACATCTACTGGGAACCCTACTCCTTTCTTAAGGGAAATTTAGGATGATCAGTAGAATTTTGAGGAGATGGGAGATAGAAGACTGGGAAAATAGAAGGAAAGGAGGAGAGCCTGTGGTCAGGATATTTCGTATGAGAGAAGAATAAAGAGGAAAAAAGACACCCAGTCTACAAGCCATGGTATCATACTCTTCTAGGCTTTCCCTGATCTGGAGTTAGATAGCACTCTATGATAGGAATTCCCTGGGTTTCTACCATAAGAATCTGAAAGGATTCTTGAGGACACTGCTGGGGATGCAGATTTCATCAGCATCTCATTTTCATTGGCATCCAGAAATAACCTGCATTATTCACTCAAATTGCCTTTGATGTGTTCCTTCCAAAAGTTCCTGATAAAGGTAGGCAAGCCATAGTTGGACTCTGGATATACCCACTGACCCAAATTCTGGGAGAAACAGAGTTTTAGGTTCTAAAAAATAATTAATTTTTAATTTCTCTTTTTGTATATATGAGAAGGGGGCCAAAGGTTTGCAGTGACTTCCAGGCTCTGTGTAGGTCAGAGCTGATACCAAATGCTTCTCTCACTCTCATTATTTTAAAAGGTAATTTCTCCTAAGACAGAGACAGTGTATGTGGCTTCTAATGAAGGTAGCTTCTTGTCTTTCTGCTGACTAGGGCAATAGTATGCGTGTGAAATTCACTTTGGGTACCTGCACATTGTTTTAAACTATAAAAAGGTGAGTTAATAGAATTTGAGTTAATAAAATTGCATTTTCATTTGTCCCAAGAATCCTATTATTTGTATGTTTGATACCAACCCAGGCATGAAATTCTAAGAAAGATATGTTATTTAATTTGATTTGTATTTTTGCTTGTATTGGAAGAGTTCAGAAAGTTAACCTGGGAAGTACTTCAAATAGTTATAAAGTGATCCTGTTTCTTCACCCATAATTTCCCTTGAGTGTGCATCTTGCTATTGATTTGCTCCCAAAATACTTTCATTGTCCAAACAATGTGATCCTATATTGTATTAAAAAGTAACTTTTCCTAAGTACATAGAAACATTATGAATATAATCAGCCTTGATGGTGACAGATATTAAAGACTGTTGGCAGGGACAAATGGAGGGCCAAGATAACAGACCATTTTAGGATGTTATTGGTTTTTTTCTTCTCCCTCCTTTTTTCATTCTTTGTAGTAACTCACATTTCTTTTACTAATAACCAGAGGCAAAGATTGCTGAAATCTCTAAAATTGACATTGCTCATAAGAGCTTTGAACCATTACAAAACTACATGTGTAAATGCAGGTCTGTTATATCTCTTAATTAATATATATATTAGAGAAAGGTATCATTCCTGACTGGAAAGCTGGTCTCTCTTCTGTAAGTGCATTTTTTGAGTGAATTTTTCAAATGGCCTATAGATTGTTATTTCATTTATGCAATATTAATTACATAATCATTCTGAAATGTAGTTACTTAAGTCATAATACTTTGTTATTTCCGATCCTGTGGGTTTACTGTCTAATATTTGATTTGCTGAGTCTCACGTGGCTGCATTCATTTACCAGGTACCTGGGGACAGCTCAAGATGGCAGGATGGCCAGACCAGAGCTGTCCTCCTCTGTGTTATGTTATTTGAAAGAATCATTACAAGAGCACAGGCATCGAGGGATGAGCTTTTAGTAGGCACCGGTAGTCATGGTGTTTGCTGATATGCCACTGGTCAGAAATACAATCTCAGAGTGAAACGAGAGAGAAAAAAATAGGTGCCTAGAAAATAGGAGGTTTCATTTTTGTTGGGAAACATTATTATAAAAATGTATTCCGACCCTGGCTTTGGCTGTATAAATCTTCATCTTTTTTAGTGTAAAATACATCCCCTCCTTGCCAAGAACTCCACAAATGATCTTGTCACTGCATGAAGTAAATCTAGAACCTGGTGATGTTGGGAGGTGCTGATGCAAATGAGGCTTCTAGTCTCTCAAGAGTAGGTATCTGAGACAGCTCTTTAAAAAGGTGGGTCACTGAATTAGAGTTATTTTCATGCCACATTCAATACATCTACAATGGAAATACAGGTAGAAGATAATGTCAATGAGACAGATCCAAAGGGACAAAAAGGAAGGCAGAGAGAAGTCAATGGCCCACAGTAGTTGAGCAGTTAATCCAAGGACATATTGCTGAAATATAGGACTTTGAAAACAGGGGCGGTCCCTCAAAAAGACCAGTTCTATATCTGCTAATGCTTGCTTTTCTTGGGTTCATCTGGGATTTTAACCATTTTCATGTATGACATCAATTTTTATCACCAGTTTGGGTGACATTTCCTGATGGTTATTTCTACGGAGAATTCTCCTGCTTCAACATTTGAAATTTCAGTAATCAAACACTAAGTCTAACCATGGTCACATCTTCGTGTGTTTCCTGGCAGAGTAGCAGTTCCCACTTAAAACTTGAGAGTAATAGAACTGAACCAAGTGCCCAAGAAAGCTGAGAAAAGCGCAGTGTGCTCCAGGTGATCTGTCAACTCCTCAGAATCTTTGGTCTGGGAGATAAGTAAGTAGATTTTACTCTGGAAAAGTGCTAGTGATGTTTCTTGGCTAGATACATGGAAATTGAATATCAAAAAAGGAAGGTATGATACTGGAAAATATGGTGGGGTGGAACAAAGTATATTGGGGGAATTATACAGAAATTGCATCATGAAATAATACCAGCCCTTATATTTTCAATCCAGCATCACCTATAAGCAATTCTGCCCAAATGGAATAGTTCAGCATAGCATCCTATTATCTAGTTGTTATCAGTACTCAACCAGAGAGAAAAAGAAGAAAAGATAAAGAATGGTTTTCTTTCACCACCTTAGTACATTTTATAATAATTTAGGATACAAAACCATTCATGGGTCTTCCTCATTCACAGCCACTCTAAAGCACATATTCTAGGAATGTGCAGGAGTTATTATGTAGTCATGTGCCTCCACCATGTATAACTTGGAGATTTTAGCTTGTGAAAAGTAGATGAAGTGTACTGTATAAGCTAGCTTCTATAGTTTAGAACTGGACTACCAGGCCTGTGTGTTATGTACTTGGTCACCAGGTGTAACCTTTTGAAAAATGGTAAAACCTTCAGGAAGTAGTAGGAGGAGAACAATGGGAGGGTGTCATGCCATGGGGGTTTAGATCTAAGAAAATTTGAGACCCATGACTCCTTCCTGCCCTCTCTCTTAGATTCCTGAATGCTACAGAAGAACATTTTGTTCTATGACATTTTC
>JAQHUG010000193.1:3583295-3596992 GCA_028555095.1 Dicrostonyx torquatus | reverse complement strand
TCTGGTTTCACGTTCCTGCCACCCTGCCACCACCTCCACAGCCACCACCGCCATTGCAGATCTGACCATGCGGTCTCAACCCTGGGGATCCATTACCGGGTGCCCCCCTACATATTAATTATAACAATGCCTGTATAGCTATGGGATCCATTTGTGTTTATTTTTGTCTATTTTTGTGCTTTCCATTGAAGTCACAATTGTGCCATGAAAGTCCAACCCACACCAGTGAGCCAGGCCTTGCTGAGATGAGACTTGGGTGTTTAGAGGCATCTGTCACTCAATTTTCATGAACCCCCATTTTCGACTCAGAAGCACTGTGTGGTGGATGCATTGCAACAGGCTTGAGTTCCACAATTTGGCATGGGCTTCTAAATGGGTCCTTGTGATTCAAAGCTGATTCCTCAAATGCCCTTGGGCTGCCTTTTACAAAAATCCTTTTAAATTGGGACTATCTAACATCTAATGTAAAAGCAAACAAGGCCCCCAAAGCCAATAGTTTCTGCCACATGCTCCCGCCCCCTCCCTGCTGTTTGCTGTTTGTCTCACTCTAAAATTCTCTAAAACGAATCGGTTTCCCCTGTCCTTCCACTCTCCTGGTTTCTGTCACCTGCTGACACCAGGATTTTAAGTTAGTCAGCTGACGCAGGTTCCCCCTAACAACGTCTGCTAATCTGGTCTTTAATGGGACTACCTCTATGCTTCCCGGGCTTCTGCTGCATAACTACAACAGGATTTTTAGATTGGTCAGCTGACACAGGTTTCTAAAAGTGTTGTATTTATCTGTCTGTTAGAATAATGTGGCAGAGTATATCTCTGTAAGTATGTGGGTATATTTTCATTGTATGCTCAATTTATGTTTCTGTGTGCATGTGTGCTCATTTTAAGATTGGTAAAATTATAACTCTAGACTAATACAGCTCTGGAAGAATACAAACATGTGGGTAATCTCTATTTTGACCTCTCTGCCACCTTGGGTAAGAGTACTCACGTGTGTTAGTATTCTTTGACTTATTAAAATATTCCTTTTAATCGTCTTACATTTATTAGCATTGGTAAACTATAACTAATTGGATAAAATACACGTCTAAATTTAGCTTATATGCTCAGTTTAAAATGACAGGTAATGGTACCCAGTTCTCAAGTGCCTTTACAGATCTGAGGGTATGGCATTTAACAAAAGAACCTCTAACACAGAGACACGCCAGCTCTTGCAGCATCCTATGGCTCCTCAAGAAGATGCATGGTTACAGAAGACCTTCGGCCTCCAGGCTTGCCTTTGGGTTTGGCGAAGCCACCCACACAGCAAAAAAGCCTTTCACCTCCTCAGCTGCCTGGATGCTACCTGTGGAATTGATCTTCTCGTCCTGCTGAGACAAGTAGACTAAATCTTCCCCCAACACAGGAAAATCTTTGGGCCTCTTGTACTCAGCAGCTAATGGCAAGCACTGCCTCTAAGGCTGGTGTCCTCCAAGGACTAAGGAGAGACTTGGGATTCCTGCATACCTAAAAAACGCTGTCTCATTTCTGCTCATTTATCCCTCCCAGATCTGTCCATTGGCATTTGATGACTTAAGGTACTGGTAGCTCATTACTTTATTTGTTGAGCTTGCTGCTAAAATACAGACAGGTGTGCCTTTTTCACAGGCTTCATAGTTTAACAGGTTTCAGGCATAGCTTTAAAAAAAAAACTAACAGTCTCCAGAGCCTATTTTAACCTCACCCAGTTTCAAGCATATTTTACAAGTAACTCCTGCTGTCTGAGTCAAGACTAATTTACAAAGCACTCTCCAGACAATGCCAAAACCTGCATCAGCTCCTGGGACTTCACCATCGGTACCAACTCTCCTGGATCAAGGACACCTACCAACTAAAATCTGCTTTTACCTGCTATTATGTTCCAATTATACACCCGAGCCTCACCTGTATAACAAGGGCACTTCTCTGTCCCATTCTTTCTGGAAGTTAATGACTTCCCATGGCTACCCCCATTTATAATAATAACAATATTATTATTAATAATACCATATTAACAATATTTTGCCAATAATAATAATTTTTTTCTCCTAGCCACCTGCCTTTTCATCTCCCTCAAAAAGCAGCTGCCTGAGGACTCCAGGATGGCAGTACACTGGATGCTGCTCCAGCCACACCTCTGGCTGAGGGTGAGCCCACCAACTCCCAGCTTCCCCTCTCCCATGTTGCCCCATGCCCGCAGGAAGTAGCCAGACTTGAGTTGACACCCCTATATCTAAAGACTCTGGGATGTTTGGTCAAAAGTGAGACTCCCAGCCCCCTGACACCCCTATGTCCAAAGACTCTGGAATGTTTGGGTTGGAAGTGTCACCCCAGCCCCTGGCATTCATCCTTGAAGCGCCAATGGAGCAGGAATGGAACAGGAAGCTCCATTTCAAGCCCCGCTCCTGGGACTTGCCTTGGTTCAGACTCCACCTCTGGGAAAGCCCACCAAACAGTGACCCCTCCACAGGGAGGATCAAAAAGCCCACCAAGCAGTGGACCACTCCCACAGGCTATCTAGGCTGCTGCCTCTCCCCTCCTCTCCCTTGGTCTCCCTTGCCATGATTTCTTGGGTCACCTGGGAGCATTAAACGTGGGCATCTTTTATTTGGTCTAATTTGGTCTGATTGGAATTATTTGTGTCGGTGGAGAGGCTCATTTTAAGAAATACACCTAACACCTACATCTGAAGTCATTGTAAGTTTTAAATTGCATGCTTTCTCCTCAGTTTCTTACAATGGGGAATCGTCTCTCTGCTTACTATTTAAAACTTAGCACGCTCACTAAACGTCACCTCAGCCTGCTGTATTGAGCTGGCCTGCTAAGTTGTCAGAAGCTCATGTGTGCTCTGTCACAATCATACTATTAGCAGTGCTCCTTTCCCGCCATTGAACAGCAAAACCTCAGCAAGCCGCTTGCTTAGTACATGTCTGGAACGTGCTGTTCTTTTCTCCACCTTTCTCCTAGAAGACTTAGCATGGAGACAGAGAATGCTTACTGCCTTTTTAAAGAGGACAAACCTATCTGCTCTGAGATGTCCTCTCTGTTGTTTCATGGTACTCAAGGATCTCCCGAAAGAAATAGCCTGAGGTTGGATATCATTCCTCAGAACTTCTTACAGGGGTATCAGTTTTACTTTTTGGTAGGAGGAAGAGACCTTGAGGTCTGAATAAAGACAGCTTAGGAAAGGCAGTGTTGGCTAAGAACTCAGTTTCACTCCTGAGTCCATATTCTTAACTACTGGCTTTATTACCTTGGTTTTTGCTGTTGTTATTGTTGTTGTTTTATTTTGTTTCATCTTTTTTTGTGCCTCAATTTCAAATTTGTAGAATGGGCTTCCTGAATGGAAGTTATTTTCTACTAGCCCAATAAATGCACAATTCTATTTAGATATAAACCTAGCAACAGCAAACCCTTATTTTTATCTTATAATTGATAGTCACCTAGGAACCACATGATGCTTCAAATCTATGCCCATTAAAGCTTATACATCACTCAACTTTCCCTACTGTTCATCTACAACTTCCGTCTGTCCTCTTAGCTATGAAATCATTGTCAAATCCATTGTCACACTACAGGCTTAGACTAATTGTGTGCATTCCACTCCCTGGGGTTACTAGCTCTGAAAGGTTGTTGAGCTCCTTACCACTGGGCCACCAGCACATACAATTTTCTGAGGATGAGTCCTCAGCCTTGTTTTAAATTAACCATTTCCTACTACTCTGTGTTTCAGCACCAGTGTCCCTTTCGCCAGTAGCACCATGTTCATATCGGACATTTGTGCTGATGTGGTCAGTGTGTGAACAGAACATGAAACATATATGCATACACACACATACATGCATGCATGCACACACATGCACACATGAATATCTCCATGTAGGCATGCATAGAAATACATACATGAACACATACATGCACATTATGTATGAAAAAAATTTGGAGGACATATTTAGTATATTGAAAGTTGCTGAGAAGTAAAAACAAAGGTAAACTCAAAACAACATAAGATAGGTACATTCATGAATGCATGTTTAGTACTGCATATGTGTACATGTTTTCTTCTACATACTAAAAGTTGTCCTGAATATCACATTTTTAGACGTTTAGTTTGAGAGCATTACAGTTTTTATGTATCCAAACTTTTATAAACAACTTGAGCAGTTGTGAAAACTTCTAGGTCTGCCTAATGGGAACTGACTTGGGGTTATTCAGACTTTGAAGAAGCCTCAGGCTCCCCTCTCAAGCACATAAATTTGCCTTGTCTCAGTCAACATTGTTCAGCATTACTCTGTATGATATTCTGTAGTCTTTCACAACAGAAACCATTTTAAGACTCCTTTGAATCTCATTTTGATATCTTCATTAATACTTCTTGTTCCTAAACTATACCTTAAATTCTCATATATAGCAACAGCAATGAACTCTTTGACTATGGAAAATGAAACACAAAAGAATGATTTCTAGATGCCACAACATTTGAACAACATAGAACAATCCCAGCCTATGTTACAGAATTCCGCTTCATGTCTTCTTAGTCCCTCCATTTTACTCTTAAGAAGTTTAGATGATTCTTTGTAGGAAATGATGAACAAAGCGATCATTTAATGACAATATATTTAATTTAATGAACTCTAGTTCTGAAGTCCTTCACTAACCTCAAAATCAAATATAAAACCTCTGGATTAATAGACAATAGAAAAGTAAGAAAATTATCGGTGTCTATGTCATTTCTGAAATAATATTGGCTCCATCTGGTGGCCAAAGTAATAATCCCTAGTCTCATCTATGATTTAAAAAAAAATGCTCTCTTTAATGGAAAATGCCCAATTAGGCAAAGATACTGAAGAATTTGAAGAATTTATAAGATAAATTTAGTATAGAGAATATTAGCATTTCAACTTATGGTGAGTCTTTTCCATGAAATATATAAATAATAATCTGGCTTTTTATTGCAATTTAAGAAGAGGCAAAACTAGTGTAAAAAACTTATGAGAATGTGTAGTCATCTGAAAACATATTTAATATATCTTATAAAAAAACAACCCAAAATCTAGTACTATTTTAATCAAAGTATTATAATTAGAATCAACTTATTGAATATGTATCGACAACTAAAATATAAAGTACAACATAAGTTATTTAGTAATTCAAGAAGCCCATGGGATGAGTATCTTATTGTCATTGCTTCTGTGAGGTAAGTAACCCCAAGGAATGAGTGGACTGTTCTTACAGGGAGGGAAAACTCACTTCACTTTATAATGCAGTAGGTGTTCCCTAGGGTTCTGCAGAAACCAAAGCTTCCAGCTGAACCTTCTGTGTTGTGTTTGCCTGTCTCCATACAAACACACCCCGCCCCCAGCCAACCCAAGCACTGGGGTTAGTGACACAAGCCATGTCAGACTTTCAGTTAGTACTGGAGGTTCACACTCAGGTCTGCGTGCTTGCCACCGAGCCATTCATGCAAACTCAAAGCCTGTCTCTTTAATGGTAACATGTAAACAGCTCCCTTTGACTATTATTAAAGTTATTCTACAGATTCCTGCTTCTGAAATCCACTCTGGTTGGTCATTTCTCATTTTCATCCCTTATGGCTAGCTGGCCCAGTGATGTTTAGAAGAGCAGTGTAGAGCATAGAGAGGTAGAGCTCTATGTCCATCCTCACCATCTCTACCAGAAGAGAAAGCTCAGAAAAAAAAATAAAGAAAACAATGAACGTGAACCAGGTGTGTACACACAGAGAACCAAAATGAACGCAAGCAGCGCTTCTGAGTGTGCGTGTATTGAGTCTCAGTTACAAGTTTACCTTGTCTTTTTGCTCTATGAGAATGGATCTAGGTCTTTTTTTTTTTCGAGACAGGGTTTCTCTGTAGCTTTGGAGCCTGTCCCGGAACTAGCTCTTGTAGACCAGACTGGTCTATAACTCACAGAGATCCGCCTGCCTCTGCCTCCCAAGTACTGGGATTAAAGGCGTGCGCCACCACCGCCCGGCTTGGATCTAGGTCTTTTAAAATATGTTTCTCATCTTTGAAGCTCTAGGGGAATGAGATGGTGAAGACACACACCAAGAAGTAAGTCTTGCTTCTGTTAGACCCTAGGGGGAAAACAAACATTTCCAGGACTGTCTGATTAAAGTAAACTGCATTTAAAAGTGCAAAAGGGATTGGACAGCTGACTGCCCCCACCTTCCAAGTCAGGATTTCAGAGAGCAGCCCCTCACTTGCTTTTGAGGTCCACTTTATGGGGAAGGGGTTGACAGAAAACAGCTTCTGAGATAATTGGCTCTTAGCACTTGGGCTAAAGAGCGGGGAACTCTGCTCAAGGCTGTCTGTGGAGTCAATTTGTGATATAGGAACACCTGGACAGAAGGGCGGGCAGTTGTATCTCAAGGCTGTCTCTAGAGGAGATAAGTACGAGAATAAATCATGTGGTAGGAGAGTCATCACAGTTGCTCAGGGGCCTAGCAAGGCAAAAGGAGTGGGTATAAACCATGGGGTTACAAGTTCAGCACAGGCTGAAAACATGGTTTGCAGGACTCATTAGGCTCAGGGAAGAGAAACTTATTCTTGTTGACGTATGGAGACTTAATGGCAATGCCTAGCAATGTGGCTTCTTAACAATAATGTGGCTCCTGTTTGGATTTCTGTCTCCTGATGGCAGGTCTCACACTCAGCGGCTTGCAGGCTTGCAGGGCTGGTGTGCAGTTTCTACTGTGAAGAGTGCTCAGCAGTCATCAGGGAGTAACTGCTGTTGCAGTTCTCCAACCCTTCCGGATTATATGTGGCAGAAGGTCTCTAATTCCTATAGCATTTGTGACATCTGCCTTGTCCCGTTCCTTAAGTGCAAAGTGACAATGATACTAGAAAGTTCTTGTTCCCTAATAATGTGCTTTTGTTGTGGGGTCCCTCCTGTGGGACAGATGTGTGACAAGCCTTTTCCTGGAGAGATGCATCATGCCAAATAGGGAGCCCACCACAGAACAAAGTGCACATACCACCAAAGTCCAACGTGCTGCACCAGAGTTTTTGGGGGGTTACTTATGGGAATACGAGTGAGAAGTTACAGGAGCAGAAATGACTCAAAGACAGTTGCATCACCAAAGCCCACCCCAGCATGGGTGACAGCTCACAAAACCTGGGGACCCTGGAGCACACTGCACATCCTGCAGGCAGCTTAGCAGGTTGGAGAGTGTCCTTCCAGGTGCCTCAGTTGGTCTAACCTGTTCCAGGCAGCTCTGCTGGTGTCTGCTTCTTTCAGGCAGCTGGGCTGGTTCCAGAATCTTCCTAGCAGTTTGTCTTGTCTGAGAGAGACTCTCAGCTTTTATTACTTATTCTGACCTGGAAGGACCTAGTGAATCTTGTCAGTTTCAGTGACTTCCTGAAGCTATTTTGTGTAGTTTACTTTCCTGATTATGGAGCTTCTGAATGGTCCAGTTTCTGAGGAAACTTACACAATAGATTCTTAATGACAAATCTTCCTTGGCTCTGTGAAATGCTTGTCACCAGCAAGTTCTGTAGGATGACAGCATAGTGACTCTCTTTTGTCCAGTGAGCCAGGTCATGAAGCCTTCCCAATGAAACATGAAAAGCACTGTCCCTTGAGCTTTCCAGCTCATTCCTAGTGCAATGAGACTGTTCCCTAGGTCGGGCTTCCGGTCTTTATTCTTTCTTATTTTTACTGACTATCCCTTGAATATTAACCTCTGCCATAGTTAGGATTTCTTTACACTAAATGTTCCCGATTCCACCTATTGTGTGATTGTTCTGTTTTAATTTGGGCAAACACTGGTAGACTTTCTGCTTTGCAGTTAAAATACTTGGAGAAAGCAATCTATTTCAAGTATCTGGACACTAACTTTCATTCACCGATTCTGATTCTGTGACACAGGTGGTCTGGTCATATAGTTCTGTGTTCTGCTAGCTTTTCTAAGTATATGTTTTAATTTGAAGGGTAGAAACTAATGCACAATTGATAAGACTTATGCAAACAGTACTGGTTTTGGTGCTTTGTATGTTTTCAGAAAAAGTGACTTGTACCTTGAAGACATGACTTGAACATTCTAACTATAATCCCATATTTAACCATTCATATACAGGTATTTCCCCTTATAGTTCTGAAGACATCTTGGCAATAAAGAGTAGGGATAGTACCAGAGATGGTAAGGCAGGATGATTATGCCTGTCATTTTCCATAGGCATACGAGGCCCTTTACACTCAGCCTGTTGTTTGTATGGGTTTGACAAAGTCTCAAGCCTACATCCATCCCCTGCCAACTCTAACTCCTGAAACAGTGAGTGACTGGACACAGCCTGAGCGATCAGTCCTTCCGCCCTCTTCTAGTGGCTATTGGTTCAAGAAGGATAAATGAAAATTTCTTCTGGAAATTTCTTAACACTGGGGTTAATGAACTGTTTAGACATGATCCTGAATCTGCTAGTTATTATATTTGCCACTATGTAGGGGAAAACTGTCTGCCAAAATGGGGAACATGGAAAAGCAGGACCAAAAGATACAAAAACAGACTTTTAATGATGCCATTTGACAATTTATTTGCTTTTGGGTGTAGACACCTAAAGTTTTTCAAAAGATGAAGGAATTAACATTCTACATTAGTTCAACTCACACACTGAAGAGATTCATTGATAGTTTCAAAGGCCAGGCAAGCACTTCATCCAGATCTGTAGCGAGCCTATACTGCAGAAGCATGGCTCCATGTTGGACCATGGGCCTCAAAGTGGTTAAATCCTAAGGGCACTTTGGTGAAGGTTGGTGTCATGTCACTTCTGTCCTTCCAGGGTCAATAACACAGCTACCCGACTCTGACAATTTTTCTTCAAACATTTTGAAGAAACCCTAGATAAAACAGCCAATATTTTTGCACTAATGCTACTGTTTTGTCCTTTCCAGTCTCTTCCTCCTGTTTCTTATCTTTTATCAGCTACAAATGGAAGCGAAATAGGGATCAGCTGCAAAACCTGGCTTTCCTTTCCCCTAGATCAAAGCCCAAGTACTGCCTATTAAAGGCTGAAGTTTTCCACTTCTCTCCGAGTCTCTCTTGCAATATTAGCATTCTGCCCACACTGACAGCTCTCATGTCACACAATGTGATTGATTAAGGGATATATTTTTAAATTTCATCACTGTCTTTATTTCTTATTTTTTTATTTTCTAGACTGCTTGTCACCTGCCCCCAGATCCGTGAGAGGTTTGTATAAAATATAAAGAACGTATCTTAAAAGAAAAACAACATGTGACATAATGACAAAAGCCAGAAAATTGTGTGTTCCCAGGGACATGCCACTCTTCCCTTGGGTCCCTGCTTTGTTTTCTTTGCCTGGGAGAGTGACAGACAGAAGGGCCTGGCATTTGTCAGTTTATGTCACAACCATAGTATTTAAACATAGACCTTTTTGTAGGTTTTTGTTTCTAGCCAAAATCTTTCTGGAGAGGTGCCAAATATATATTGACTCAAATAAGTATAAAAGATCAATCCTTGCTATCTCATTTGAAGTCAAATATTGCTTTATTGTAACCTATTGCTTCTGTTATTTTTATAGAAATTTTTATAGAAAAACTTGTCTTTAGATGTTACATTTTTTCTTCTACATGCCTATTTCTAGTTATCATAACAATCATTTTTGTTCCCTTGCCCATAAAATTGAAAACTCAGTCCTACTATATTTTAAAACTCCATAATAATTCAATTTTCCCTATGTTTTCTCTTTTCATCGGGGGGAGAGCAGGTGGAACTCACCATATACACCCTGATGATCTTAATCTCCTGGGTAATGACAGCTCTGACTCAGCCTATCTTGGTTTTGGATTTGGGAGACAGGATGACACTCTATAGTCCAAGATGGCTTGAAACTCACCATATAGCCAAAACTGCCCTCAAACACAGCAATCCTCCTGCCCCACACTCTTGAGTCTGTGATTCAGATATAAGGCACTATAGCAGCAATCTACAGATTCTCTTCTTCGATAATGAAAGGATGCCAATTGCTCACATTAAAGCACGTCACTAAAATTACCAGGATGAAAGAACACACTCAGCTGTGAGGGGCAGTCTCTCCAATCTCAGGCAGGAAGATCATGAGTTCAAGGTTAGGCTATATCAAGTTCCAGGCCTGCCTGATTTACATGGCAAGATCCTTCCTCCAAATTTAAAAAGTAAAACCAAACAAGAATATGTGGAAATAGAGAAAAGAAAAGAAAGTCAGCTAAAAAGACCCCAAGGTAACTGTAACAGAAAAAAAAGAAAGGGTTCAGTATAGGATACGTATAGTTAGCCTCAGACCTCTAAGTAGTAGTGAGGGCTACAAGCTGCACTTGTATGTCCTGGTGAAGGAGAATAATTATAATAATAGAAAATACACAGAGCAGATCATATCAGCTGAGAATAGGTGTAGAATTTGATCATTCTGAGCCTGGGGTCAGTGTACATAGAAAATTGTGAAGGCTCCTCTCTGCTGTAGAACCCTAGAACTCTGCAGCTCCAGTGTTTGACTTGGTATCTCTCACACAGAGTGATGAATACTTTGGATGTCTTTGTGGTGGTTTGAATAGGTATGGTCCCCATAGACTAATGTGTTTGAGTGCTTGACCCAGTAGGGAGTGACACTATTAGGAGGTATGGCCTTGTTGAAGTAGGTGTGGCCTTGTTGGAGGAAGTATGTCGCTGTGAAGGAGAGCTTTGATGTCTATATATGCTCCAAATACTCCTGGTGTGATACACAGCCTCCTGCTGCTGCCTGTGGACCAAGATGCGGAACTCTCAGTACCATGTCTGCCTTCATTCCACCATGTTTCTCATGCAGTGATTGATGCGTCCTCTGAAACTGTAAGCCAGCCCCAATTAAATATTTTCCTTTGTAAGAGTTGCTGTGGTCATGGTGTCTCTTCACAGCAATAGAACCCTTTCTAAGACAATCTTGAAAGGTCCTCTGCTTCTAAAGATCTTGATACTGTATTTCCCTCCCAGACTCACAGTATATATGGAAGACATCACCCAGTTTGAGCATTAGCTGTCGTAGGATAGAATCTGAAGTTTCAGGGAGATGAGAGCACCTGCCCAACTAACAAACCATTTTATAAGTTAGAAAAGGAATGAATACCATCTAGTCATTCTCCAAAGCTAGCATTAACCTACATCAAAACGTGATAGGAATGCCAAAGAAGAATAAGAAGGAGCAGGAGGAGGAAGAACTATAAAAGAAAAAGCTCATGAGCCCCAACCCTACACAAAGGACTGTAGACAACTAAGGAATGCTGACAGTGAGGGGGATAATCTTCCCCAGGGAGTATCCAGTATCAAATGGTCATTCCTAAAATCATAATCATTAATCAGACCGAGAGGCTTATGTTTGGGAATATATATGTATATACATATACAATTATACATGTAACAACAATTGATGAAAAAAGAGGACATGAATTCAGAAGAGAACAAGGAGAGGCACATGGCAGAGTTTACAAAAAGGGGTAAAAGGAAAGGAGAAAATGATGCAATAATCTCAAAAAATATCTTTAAAAGAAGAAAACTGGTCTGGAGAGATGGCTCAGAGGTTAAGAGCACTGACTGCTCTTCCAGAGGTCCTGAGTTCAATTCCCAGCAACCACATGGTGGCTCACAGTCATCTATAATGAGATCTGGTGCCCTCTTCTGGCCTGCAAGCATACATGGAAGGAATGTTGTATACATAATAAATAAATAAATCTTTAAAAAAATAATTTATTTTAAAAAAGAAGAAAACTACAGTCCAATTTCCTTGAACACAGAAAAATTTTTAACAAAATTCTTAAAAACTAAATTTAAGAGTACAGTGAGAAGATCATATACAGAAATGTTATGATTATACAATATATGTCATAATTTGAATGTAATTGCCCCAGAAGCTCATAGACAATAGCACTATTATTAGGTGTGGCTTTGATGAAGTAGGTATGGCCTTGTTGGAAGAATGTGTCACTGTGGAAGCAGGCTTTGAGGTCTCATATATGCTTATGTGACACCCAATGTCTCACACCACTTCCTGTTACCTGAAGGCCAAGATGTAGAATGCTAAGCTACTTCTTTAGCAATATATCTACCTACATGTCGCCATGATACAACCATAATGATAAATGAACTAAACCTCTGAAAATGTAAGCCATTCCAACTAAATGTTTTTCCTTTATGAGAGTTTCCATTGTCATGGTGTCTCTTCACAGCAATAGAAACCCTAATTAAGACAACATAAATACATTTAAAATGTATGATATAACATAGACATAAGGAAAAAATCATTGTCTTAGTTACATTTTATTGTCTTGATAAAACACCATACCTTATAAAAGAAAGAGTTTAATTTGGCTCATGGTTTCAGAGGTTTGGAATCCATGGTGTAAGAGTGAAGAAATGCCTGAGAGTGCAGTCGAGATCACAATCATGAGGCAGAAGAGCACTAGGAATCTCACTGGTCCTTTGATACTGAGTGACACACCTCTTCCAACAAGGCCACACCTCCCAATTCTTCTCAGAACAAGGAACCAAATATTCAAATATGAGCTTATGGAGCTCATTCTCATCCAAAACACTACAGTCATGTTGTTTTTGATGAGATCTGTTTCGTGGAGGCAACAAAAGAAGGATCCTATTTTCAACCCAAGCTCTGTCTGTATCTTCTGATGGGGGGACTGAGAGAACTAGTACTCAGAATCACTATTGAAAAGTAAGCATTGATTCCTGTTATTTTGCTTTTATTTTATAGTGTTTCACGATTTCTTAGACCTCCTTTGTTTCATGAGTGTATTAGAATGATTTTTTTTTTCTGCTGAAGTATCATGGCTGTGCTTATCTTTCTCTTCAGTCTCAAGTGCTCCCTCCAGTATTTTCTGTAGGCTTGCCTTGTGGACACATTTCCTTTATCTTGTTTTTACCATGGAAAGTTTTTGTTTCTCTGAAAAAAGAGAGAGAGGGAGAGAGTTTTTCAGATATGTTAAGCTTAGTTGACAGCTATATATTTCAAAGAGTTTGAATGAACCATTCTAAGCCATTTTAAGGCTTCAATTGAAAAGTCAGTAGTTATTCTCTTGATTCTGCCTTTCCATCTTGCAGCATTTAATACTTTCTTTGTTCTGTACTTGACTGTTTTGACAACAGTGTGGCACAGGGAGTTTCTTCCTGCTTGGTGTTCTATGCATTTGAATAAAATCCTCTTCTTTTCCAACATTTTGGAAATTTTCTTCTATGATTTTATTATAAATATTGCCTATACTTTTGGCATGAACCTTTTCTCTTTGTGCACCATTTGTGGAATCCCAAAGTTCTTGCGTGTTCCATTCATATATTTTAAAGATTTAGAATTAATCTTGACTAACAGTTCCTCTACCTTATCAAACAAACCCTGACATTCTGTCTTCCACATGTTCTATTGTGGAGGGTTTCCACTGAACTTCTGTAGCTGAATGTGCCGCAGTAACCACTTTTGACATTGCACTTATCATGATGGAGCCATTTACTAGAGAAAACTGGTTCAAAGTATTTTCTTGTTTTTTTGAGATTATAATACAATTGCATCATTTCCTCCCTTCCCCTTCTTCTGTCCAATCTCTCCCATGCAATCCCCTCACTAAAATTCAGGGCTTTTTAAATTTAATTGCTGTTATATATGCATATATATGTATATATACATATATATATA